>JAVQIZ010223276.1:0-38128 GCA_036023535.2 Galaxias brevipinnis | reverse complement strand
TCCCTCCCTCCCTCCCTCCCTCCCTCTTGGTTCACCTCATCTCTCGGTTTATCGTGGCGTTGTCTGTAGCGGGGACCCAACCACTGATTTGCTCTGTTTCCCAGTGGGAAGCAGGAGTTTGACCAGTGAGCTGTCTGGCTGCCTGGCCCTAAGGCCGCGTGTCACTCATAGCCAAGCAGAGTGGCCGGCTGGGGACCCAGAGCAATAACACAGCAGCACATTACCACTGAAGACAGGAAACATGAGGTGACCTTCTCAAATAACGCTTATGGTTTTTTTTTCGTACTTTGCAGCCCTACTGAGTAATTAGAGCAGAAAGATCTGCTGTTAAGTCTAAATGTGTTGCAGCTTTCTATAATAGGAAACTGGGGGAAAGACAGTGTAGATGTGTTTTTTTTTTGTCTAACAAAGATGTTTTTATAACATCAAATTAATGTGATACTCAAATGTAAACATAAAATACATCTTTAATATATTGGGAATACTGTGTCTTTTGAATATCAGAATCTGTGCATGTGTGTGTGCTGTGTGTTTGGGAGTGTGTGTTTTTGTGTGAAACTGTGTGTGTGTGCCTTGTGTATGTGTGTTTGTGAGTCTGTGAGAGTAGAGGGAAGAGAGTTAAAGAAAAAGAGCAGATATTAACTTAGGAGGCTGGTAAACCAAAACAGACAGTTAGACTTATTTGAACAGTTCATTAATTAGTGAATCAGTGTTGTTAAATAACTGCAATTGTGGTGGTTTAAGACCAATAACAATAATCATTCATGAAAGTGTGAAGGTGGCGAAAGTCCTGTTTTGAAACAATGTCTGAAATAGAACAAATGTACCAAAACTTTTAAGGTATGAGATTCTTACATCATGATTATGGCTACTTTAACTTTTCGGTTCTAAAGCTTTTTTTACGCTCTTAATGCTGTCTTCACAGAACGAATAAAAACCTGCTTACCGTCGAAGTCCTTGAAACGATGATGGCCATGACATTCTCGATTTCTTCAAAACGGGTCGGTGCCCGGTGTCAACCGCATATGTCCTGTCCATTGGTCGGGGGCTGAGGTATTTTTCTGTGTCCGAAAACCCTCTTTGCCTCACCCGGTGGTTCTTTCGTACGCTAAGCCCGTGGTGCGGAGATAGTAGGGCTTGGTTCTGTTGCTTCCACAAATGTTTAGGGGCTTTTGCATTTCCACTGGTGCTATTGCTGCTGAAGCTGCCGCTGCCAGCAATGAGGGATGCTGTCACCACTTCCCCGCCGGCAGTATCCATCGTATTTTTGCCAAGGTTTTACAATAACAGAAGTAACCAAGATAAACTAATTCAAAGAGATGGACACAAAGGCTAGATGGTACCGCCGCGTCTCCGGTGGGGTGAGCTAAACTGCTTGGGCTGAATGCAGCTTCCAGCTCTAATTATGTTTACTTTGAACATAGATCCAGCCACTAAACTTGCTATCCTAAGTGATATTCCTAGAAGACAAAGCAAATAAGCATTCCAAAATGTAATACTACAGGACACGCTCAATTATCTTACAATTATTTCTTGAAGTAAGTAAACCCATCCGACAGTCCTCTTCATGTCTCCTTAACGCCTTTTCAAGTGAAGAGTAGAGTACACAAAATGCTTGTACAAAAGTTAACACAGTCCAGTTGTGTTCCTGACGTTCGTATGGTCCAGAACCCGACTGAAGTTGATATTTACATGCTGCTTCCTTTTTCCGTGAACGCCCATTTCAGCAAGGTAGCCTACCTCTGTGTGACGATTCGTAATGCAAGTACCCCGCGGCAGTGCATCTAATGTTCCCCGCTGGTTGTTATAGATTAGAACATCGATACAATTTGATAATAATGCAACCAAAAGACTAAAGCACAACTTTACGCACTCCGTGCGCAAAACCATACACAGTGAAAGGCACCAAGCTAGTTACTCTATCGCCCTTTCTCTTCTCCGGGAATGAAGAGATTTATGACAGGTTCATCAATAAAATGCGAGAGGAAGGCTGTCTCCTAAATCCACTACGTAGGCCATGTGACTGAAAGGGGACAACATTGGGTAAAAAGGCTACAGCAATATGTTTGAAAATAATGGGAATAAATATTTTTCTTATTATTATAAATATAATGGTGTGCAGGCATTTTCATATTTAAATCTCTGAATTTCGTACATGTTTTAAATAAAGTGAATTTAAGTTAGATTTTTTTACATGTAAATGAAATAACCTATTAAATATTTGGACAAAGATAAAGTCAAAATTATAATATATTATATTATATAAAAATGTTATATCGAATAGTGTTATTGAGAAGGCTACTGAATGAAAACAAGTGGTCACATTTCAACCTGTTCTGCCCTTATATGTTTACGTATATGTATAGGTATATGTGAAAATCTCCCAATTGCCTACCCTCTTCTGAAAATAATTATTATCAATTTAGAGTAGTAGTATAAGTGAACTATTATAATGCTAGACAAAAGTGGCATAGAAACCACAATTAATGAGATCATCTTTCAATACAAATAGAAATACATGGCATCATCAGACATGGACCATTGGATTAATCACCAGTTTAACATTTAGAGTCTTAGCCGGCATCACTTATTATACTGGTGTGCCTGTCCTGGTTTTTGCTGTATTTTCTTTGTTCTACTTAACAATCACTATGGCAATACAGCTCTTCATCCTTTCTATTCCACTCAGAATCATTCAACTGGAAACTCTCTGGCTGGAGACTTAGGTTTCTCCAACTTCAATGATTGCAGGAAGGCAATCTCCTGAGAACCAAGCCCACCCACCCCAAGCCCCTTAGCAAAAGCAGTATGAGCCTAGGAAGACAGCATGGAGTGCTCATGCTCCACTCTTACCTTTGATGGGGGACCTTTGTTTGTTTGCTCTGGCACAATATGTCTGCCTGCGTCTGCTAAACGTATTGCTGCCTTTGTAGGACGGAGTGTTGTTCTGGTTGGAGTACAACTTTCAGAGTAATGCCGTGTAGTTTGTTCCTTTATTCTTTTGTGTTTGTTTTGTGCATGGTGCCTCTTTCTTGATGATTGTAATGTATTACCAACCCATGCTATGGTTCAAGCGTGTGAATCAATATTTTGGGAACCTTGAAGCGGTAAGGCACATGTCTTCCATCCGTAATGTGTCATAACCATAAATTGGTTTCCCTCTGCCCTGCTGAATTATAAATGACACAAGCTGGAGGCAAAACCAAGATATACTGTCTTTGTTCAAATTCTCCTCGCCACACATCTCTCATGCCGTTCATTTAGAACTGATATTTGGAAGTTGCTAATCAGCAATGACAAATGCCTCAACATTATGAATTGACCATTAGCTGAGTCATAACATCAGTCAGTTGATTGACGCTTCACTAAGAAATACCAATGAGCATGTGCATTGAAGACAATATACCGTGATTAGAGTCTGGTTTATTCAATGCAGTTCATTCAGCGGCCCTTTCTTAACATGGACAGAAATGGTCTAACTTATGTTTTGTTTACAGCCATTACCCCAAGTCAAGCATAACTACATTGTAACAGGAAGGTAGCAAGACAAAACAACCTGATTAGTGTTTCCATACATTGCCTCACTAGATAATAAAACAATGACAAAATTGCTACTATATGGCCTTGCATTTTTCACAGAATGGCATCCCCGATCCTGGCATTGTCTGGTAATGAAATGTTCTCCCTTTCAAATCACCACAATTCCTAGCTCCCCAGCCAGCCACTGTGAAATAGTCAGTCCTTCTGGAAGTTGCAGTGGACCTGGTGACATCTATCCAAAGAGGTCTGGCTTCCTCTCCGCATGCCTACATGTCTCCCTTTTCACACCAGTCAGAATCTAGGTTTTGTCACATCCATTAAAAGGAAATGTCTGCTCTTCACATTGTTTGTGTAAGAATTGCATTTCCCCTATAGGCCTGATATGGAATCTCAAAATTCTATGTCGTTCTGTGAGGAGAAGTAGTCGGAACGTGTAACGTGGCAGGTGACAAGCAACGATGGCGAGAGATTACAAGTAGAGAGACAAGACCTCCTAATGGCACACAAAGGAATTACTGACTGAGATAGGCTCTAGTGTCTATGCTATCACAATACGCGCATAGATGGTAGTTTCAACAACCGTCTTTTCGAGCTAGTCTACTGTGTTGTGACTAACCCCCGGCAGAGCTCCGTTCGCTCTCTCAGGCTGGCTGCTCCAGCCCCCTCTGTGTCGTATTACAAAGAGCTGTGCTGCTCGGCTGGCGAACATCAGTCCCTGTCAAACTTGATCTACCTCTGATGCCCAGATCAAACGTTGGATCGTGAATAACTTGTGATCAGCAGGCCTCGTGCACTTCTTTGTTCGTCTGGATGTATTGTTACATGTATTTCTTTTTTGCATTTTAAAAAGTGGCAGATTTCCGTGTGCAACTGGAGTCAATTCTTACCTGACACTGTGACAGATTGTAAAATCAATTCCTGCATGACCTAGATAAAAATGATTTATTCACTTAGTAATTTTAAACACAATGCTGCATGTGTTTATGAAATAATTCTCTTTCAAAATATACAAATGACAGAAGAAAAAAAAATTTGTCTTTGAAAATAACAATGTCTCCTTTTTTTGTCTGGTGAAGTGCAAGCAGGTGCTATAGTTTTATTTACTTCTGAAAAATTTCTGCGGCACTGTGCCTGGGAGATGTGCACAGCTAATCAGTCAGTGGCAGTGTCAAAAATAAATCTATTAGAAATATATTATGTGTCACATCTCCTCAACCATGAAGTGAGTCAGGGATCATTTTAATAACTCCAGAGAGCATAATGGCAGAAGTGTACCGATAAACTAATGTCGTTTTAAAGCCACTGAATAATAAATGGTTTTAATACAAAACTGATTCTGTTAACTATGCTATAATATGTACTGGAACCAATGACAAACGAAAATGATTCTAACAGCGGGGAAGCAACTACATTTTCATCAATTTTTGCAATCAAGTGTGCTGATAAAACAAACGGATCATAGCAATACCAAACACCCAATAACACATCCACATATATTCATTCCTATTGCACAGACCAACACACTGACACACCCATATGTACAACAGACACACACACACACAAACACACAGGCATGACACAAACACACGCGCCGTCCTTATCAACCGCTCACCTGCTTGCGTCAGCGGATGTGATGGCGATGAGGGGCGGTGTGCGTAGCGGCAGTGAGGTGGGGCGGGGGGGCACCCCGCCGGTGTCCTGGTCCGGCTTGCGCTCGTAGTAGTACTGCTCGGCCTGCCTGAAGGCCAGAGGGGGCAGCTGCACCGTCCGGCAGGACAGCCTCCGCACCAGGAAGGGCTCCATGCAAGGCACCGGGCCCGGTTCGGGAGACTCGGACGAGTCATCGTACACCTGGGGAGAGGACGGAGGACAAAGCCCTGTAGGTAGGCGCCTGAGGAAGGTGGACAAGAAGGAGGAACCAAGCAGGGCCTGTCAGTGAAGTCTAAATCATTCCCTCCATAACACCGGGACGGAGACGAAGACACGGATGAAAAACGACCGAAGTCTTCACAAAGAGAACGCGTGTCCCAAACACACGTGGGAGGACGGTCAACAGAATGGCGGGTTGGTAAGGTAGCGAAACCTGAGAGTGAGGGAGCCAGAAATCAGAGCTAGAGTGGGGACGGAGGTGAGGAAGCATGCAGAGAGCCAGACACAGCAGATAGCCCCGCGGTCCTCTGACACCTGTGATGGAGGTGAGCGCGGAGTGGCGCAAGCGAGGAAGTGGGAATAGAGAACTCAATCTTCTGAGTGAGGGTGTCTGTGGAGACCCACCGGGTGTTTCCTCCCACAGTGTTAGGGGACGGGGGACGGGGGGGGACGGGGGTCTCGACAGCAACTGCTGGACGGATGCGGTAAAGGCTCACCTCCTGAGCATACAACAGCTCCCATCGCAAATCCTGCTGTTAAGGTTCCCATCACTCAACATATCAGTGCCAGATCTTCATCCACCAGAGCACGGATTGAACTTTGAGCTTCCTGGTTTGATGCACCGATAATAAAAGGATTAAGAGTGCATACAATTAAGCTTTGTGGGAAGGAAGCACTGCAGTAAACACCGCTGCAGAATTGGCTGCGCTGTTTGTTTTTCGGTTGAGTGCACACACAAACTCCTCCACACTTCGGGGACACCGCAGAACCTATAGTACACTAAAATAGTTTCCAGTTGGTGCCTACACACACACACACACACACACACACACACACACACACACACACAATACACATACACACGTACACACAAACACCCACCTTGGACTAGCTGGGGAGACACCTTGATGAATATAAAGGGCCCCCGAGCCATGCATCTTTTAGCCACAGTAACCACAATGTTTTTTGATTTGAAATGCCTTATTAGGTGAAACACTCAATGAAGTCATGGGTCAACCAGTAACATCTAATGAACGCCGTTTACAGTATTACCCCTTAATCAGACAGACCAACCGAGGCCTCCCTGAGGTCTTGCCTGGTCCCAGAACAGTTCTGTAAAATGTAGCAACAGTACGGGGAGTGTCTGGTGACACGCTAAACGTCTTTGTATTGCCTAACTTAAGAGAAGATGTTCCGCTTTGTTGAACCATTTACTGAACAGTACATCTCTAAGTGGATGGGGCTTATGGTAAGGTGCTAACGTTCTCTGTGATTTCTCACTCCCAATTTTCATTTTCCTTTACCGTGGCGACAGGTCTCCATTGATTTTCAGTGCGAGGTAGAGGTGTTTAATGGTGCATTTAAGCCCGAGGCTTTCTGCTGGATAAATCACCAGTTCACACACCCAGACCAAACACATGAATTATACAAGAAGGCACAGTGCCTGGCCTCAGCCCCTTCTGGCATTTAACATTCTCTATTTACAGAGAATTTTAAAACAATGGACTTTCATGGGATAAGGAGGAGAATGGAAAGGCCAAAAGGACGTATCCTTAAGTAAGAAAGTCAAATATTTCCAGCCCTTCCTTTTTTCTCTGAAACATGAGAGCGTGTTCAGTCAGAGCCACTTTGGAACGAGTGAACCTTCTGCTAGGTGGGTTTCATTATCTTTCCCTGAAGCTCGTAGAAAGGAGGTGTGAGAATTGAACGGAGGCGCTGAGGAGAAAAATCGGGGTGTTCAATGACTATTGGCTGCCACAGCTAAACGGAGCCCTGCCATTCACTGGAGCACCAAAACCTTCACCCAACCACACCCAACCCCCGCCCCCCACCTCTCCTCTCTCCTCTGTCGTGACTTGTACCTCACTCTGCGTTACACCCCCCCCCACACACCCCCACCCCCCCGCCACCCCCTCCCCGCCACCCCCTTAGCCCCTGCATCCACTGTCATGCTAATATCCATATAGAAATCAGCAGCCTGTTCTCCAACATAATTGTTTGTTTTAGAGTCCGCGATAACGACGTCGTTCAGCCAGGGTGAAAGGCATGGCGATATAATTAAACTATTTACAACCTTCTTCTCTGCACATCCAAAGTCTGAGAGCCTGATTTAATGAGTCAATAAGAACTAATTGGCAGCGGCAACTCAGAAATCACAAACGTGCCTCTTACTGGAATAAAGATAAATGTGTCGCAAAATTATATTTGGGGGAAAGATGATTTGCATATTACACTTGTCGGCTCATATCAAGGTTAGAAATATATGTGGAATATAGAATTTGAAGGCACAGCCACTCCATCCCAGGGGAGTGTGATGTTCTCAATTTCTCTGCTTATTTTCAAGAACAAAGTCGTGGACCAAAATCAATAACAAGTTGTTTTTATCTTCTTTTAGGAGATAGGCTTGTGGGGGTGGACTGATATTCTCCCCTCTTTTCTTCTCCCTCCATTAGTATTAGTCTCTTTCTCTCCTCTTAATAGGTTACACAAACAGACCTTTACTAACAAACACAATCAATCTCTCACACACCCACACATACACCCACACACCCACCCACACACACACACACACACACACACACACACTGACTCACATTGAAGAGGCTACTCAAGAGGCCTCATTGAAAGGTTAATTGCTCCACCGTGACTTGTCTTCGTGCCGTGACTTTGTTCTTTTTCAGACCCATTCATGGTCAGGCAACACCACCATTTTACAATGAGCTCTGAGTGTCTGTACTGTGCATAGCTTTTCCATAGGAAATATTTATGTCGGAGACACAGTTGCCGTGGAAAATGTGTACAAGGGATTTGTGAACTTGTGACATCAGAAGAATGCTATCCCAGATTTAACTAAAACCACTTAAACAAATAACCACTCTTGCCCTGTTCCAGTGAAATGGATCTGCCAATTTAACACAGTTACTCTTATTACGCTTAGCTCGTTATTCCTCTCCTGTCCCCCAGGTCACGGAGGCTTTGCACAGGTTCCCACACTCTCCTCCTCCTGAAATGCATAAGGAGAGAGAAAGAGAGCGAACAATTTGAGAGAAAGAGTGGTCTTTGTGATGAGCCTAAGGACAGTTGACGTTATCGCCAGCCTGTGAAATTTACAATCAAACTCAGCGACGTCCTCCAGGCCCTCGATGCTGACACATGGATAAAGCCGTTCCCGCCGCACTCCCTAATTCGAATCATGCAAACATTAGTTGGAATGGAATTCATCTCTCATGTTAATTGCTTTTGGAGAACCCGTCTATCACTTATGCGATCACATTTGAATACAAATAACTTATTCCAGGGCACATTATAGAGTGTCCCCTTACTGTGAGCACATTTGCAGTGCATATCGAAGTGTCTCCCCTAAGGAGTAGTGCTGCCTCTGAAGGAAGACTTGCATTCTCCATAGCTGGTCATTTAAACAATGGCCGACCCACCATCTTCCTCAACAGTGTCGGAGGTCTCCCTGTGCCTGCGTCCCAAAAATCCCTTTAGACCTGAACACCGAGTTGAGCGGAGAGGTGCTGGACCCCTGGCTCAGCCCAGGACAAAAAAACACATGGAATTGCTCTGTCGGACCTGGTTGGGCTGTCTCCTCCTGGCCTGCCGGTCAACAACACGGTGACATTTCCTCTTTGTCTCTGCGTTTCATTTCCACCCCGTCTCATTCCCCACGAGGGGATCCCCTTTCAGGGTCTAAAAGCCACCACTTGGCACATTACGAATGGATTTATTCAATCCATTAGAGCCTGCCACGGTCCCAACAGGATGCCCTCGCCCTCCAACGCACGGACGATGTCATTAACTCTGCTTCTTTCATCCTTTGACCTTTATTCAGATCACAGTCCTGCCGCCAGTGACAGCATGCGTCCGCTCGCTGAAACTTGCCCTTTGATTGTTAATATTTCTAAACGCGGGAATGAACGTGTCTGGGAAACCAACTGTCCAGTGAGTTATGATGATGGTTTGTTTGCGCGACGTCTGCAAAAAACGTTTGAGCGGATTGGAATATATCCATCCGTCCTGATATCTCTGCCGTCTGCTCCATCGAGATAGGACCTTCCCCCTAAGCCTGGCCTTTCGGCTCCGCTTTCCTTACCACGTCACTGACGCGTTGTGTCACGGTGACCGAGATTCCATCTCTAACATCCGAAACGGGAGACAAATCCGTGGCTGCCAATGGGACCACGCGTGCAGGGCTCCGAAAGAAGGAACAACCGTTGGCCAATGGACCGTTTCGTCTCCCCTCTGTCGGTCGGTGTCCAAAGTGTGGGCTGTGTGTGTCGGCAGTGCCAGATGGCTGGAGCAGCATCTCTTCCCTGACACCGGTGGTGTGCCTGAGCCAGAGCCACGGGGCGCCTGATAACCCCGCCTGGCCCGCAGAGCATCCGGTCTCCACAGGCTCCCTGGCTCTCCCCAACGGAACAGTGTTCCCTCGTGACGGGGATGGATGTCAGAGAGGAGAGCGCTGCGTTAAGGTCAGCGTTCGTGTCCACTTATTTCTATGATGGGAGATCGCCGAGGACCGCCTGGCAAAGGGAGCACACTGTGCCGGAATGACCTGACAGCTGGGTGATAAAACAGGTTTATAGGCCGTTCCTTTGGTGAGCAATTAAAGTATTTACAACTGGAGTGTTTGTCTTCCTTTGTTGTGTTTTTTTACGACTCCGTCCAGTCACTCTATTAGGTCACTCAGTTCCCTCAGTCCTGAGACTGGATCCAGCGCGGTCATAAAAGCAATGGTGGACGTTTTTTTTACCCCCGAGTGCACACAGGATATTGTGGATATCTAAGGGGCCCCGGGACGGGGGAATGGAGAACGGGGAGGGGGGGGGGGAGCAAACGCTTCGTGCAATCTGCTGGCGTACGTTTCTCAGCCGCCTGCCTTGCATACGCGCCATGCAATATGCATGAGCCTGGCGTGGAGGTTCATATCAAAGGGATCAGTTGGATGGGAGGGCACGGGCACGGGGGCTTTTCATGTGGACATGGCGATGGGCGCGGGGGGGGGGGGGGTTTAGACACTCTGACTGATTGGAGACCCAGATGAGGTTGCGCCACGGTAGCATAGGGGTGGCCCTGCTACGGGCCGCGGTAACCAGTGGGCCGTGGAGGAGCGGCAGGGAAACCTGTGCACGAGATGCTTTCGCCCTGAGCCCCAATTACAGAAGCCGGCCGGCACACAAACACAGCGCACGGTTCGGCCGCGCATGCACAAAAACATTAAACGGCCCCAGCGTGTCCCACCTATGTAAGCAGCACAGCTCCGACGGGCGACAGGGACTTCATTATCCTCAGGTCAATGTGTTCGACCGGGATATTGCCTTTGTGTCTCTGTTAGGCTTGCACACCACATGGATCACGTGGATGGTCCAGATTGCCCTTCGTCTCGGACTGCTTCTCTTTAATTCAGCGATCATCGATCAGTTCAGATCAGATTGCACACGTTTGCACACGTATTGGGAGCACATTCTTTTCTATTCCTCGGTACACCGTAGAGGGTTATTGGATGTATGTCTTGATGGTTCTGTTAGAGGCACAAACAGAAAACGAAACCTACCTTATGTAGAATAATAGAGAATAGGTTTTAACTTTCAAATGTTTTAGGGTATACATTTACTCCATAACTGAGATTTAAACAGACTTACTATTGCCTTCTCGGACCACAATTAACTAGTCCAGTGTATGGGAATCCACACTTGAAATCAATTCATATTTATCCAGCTATGGGATTTTCCGTTGGCTATGGGGAATTTTATATTATGCAGTCAGAGAAGTTTGCATTGAATTTGCAGTAGATCAAAGTAAAGGCACCAGTCTCCCTATTCTTTATTTTAAAACATGCCGTTTACCTTGTGCACACCTGTGTCCCCCATGCACGGTCATCGTTTTCTAGCAGTAATGGTGTGGCAACCATCCCTTAATATCTGTTAACCAACATACAATGCATTCACACCTGTCTTTCTAGTTTGCATTAAAACCCAGTGTGCGAGTAGGCCAACAAGCATAGGGAGAAGGAGGGAAATTCAGAGTGGAGTGAGGGAGCTTCAAGCCAGGTCTGAAGTGGCTTACGGCACTGGAAGGCAGGAAGGATCAGACTACGTGGGCTTTCCAATCTCCTCATAGTTACTGCCTCAAGCATAGCTCCATGGCACAACTTTCATAAGGAAAAGGACTCAGTTTCCCAGGAGGAACCACGAGGTGGGAGCAAACAAAGAAACAGAGAGACTAAAGAAAGCGTGTTCCCTTCAGCAGCACAGCAAAGCCTTCTTGTCTCAGCCTCCTGTCTGTGTTGGTGTGTCGGTGTGCGTCTCTCTGTGTGTGTTCGTGTCTCTGTGTGTGTGCACTTGTGTGTGTGTGTTTCTAGATACACAGGACCAAGTCAGCAGGTTCAAAACAACATTAAGTGCTGCTTAAACGTGACCCACGGGCACGTTCATGAACTCTCGTGCTATCAAAAATACGTCTGGGTCATCGTTCTGACCGTATGGAAACAGCAGACGGTGGAGTGAGTCCCCTCCTCTGCCTCTCCTCCACTGTGGGGCTCGGCCTCGCTGCACTGCCAGCCACTTTGCAGCGGATTAATCACATTTCAATCACGGCCGACAGACCGTGAAATGTGAGCCGCACACTGGAGATAATGTTTCTTTACACAGGGCTCAGAACAACAAACCAATCCGGAGCACGCGGCCTGCCCGGCCTGCACGCCTGCCTGTCCCTCGCTCTGTCAGCCCCTGGCCATTGTGTGCCTGTGCTCTGAAAGAGAGATGGGTCCTTGGGTAGGTGGTAGTGTTATGCAGGCGGCAGCAAGCTGGCAGAAAAGAAAAGAAGGAGAGAGAGCACCCCAACACCCCCCTGAGCGGTGATTCTGCTGAGGAGTCGCGCTTCTTTTAATTGCCTCGGTAAAATATGCGCAAGGTCGCCTCACTTTCTCCCAAATAAATAAATAAATACCACGAGAAGTCGATAGATAAGCAGAAAATCCCATAAGCGGTGAATACTGTTGACGCCCCACAGGCCTTCCAGAAATATCAGCAATGTTATTTCAATTATGCCATTTACCTTCAGATGGCCTTCCCCGCTGTGAGCTGTTGAGACAGACAAGGCCCAAGAGGTGACTCGGGGGAATTGGCCCTTTCTTCTCCTTACAATAATACAGTATTCACAGCACGTTTAAACTTATTCAGAACCATGGTGAGCATTTCAGTGCCTTTCCTTTAGTGTGGGGGAGGGCACACGAGGGGATCTCCTGTACCTCTGGGTTCTTTCAATGGGAGTTATTCCATCGAAAATCAATCCCTTCCGGAGAGTCCAGAGTAAACGAATTTTCAATAGTATTTCAGGCCCAAATTTGTCACAAGTGGTGCCCGGCAAACACAGGAGTGTGAGGCAAAGTTCCAATCGAATCGGATCGAGCGCCACGGTGGTCGAGGCGGAGGGCTGTTCTAGGGCTTGTTGTTCTTCCTGCTTCCCAAGTTTCCCGCCAGGGAGCTCCCCCGCTGCGGCTCTAATTGGAGATCAGGGTGCATCCAGAGGGAGGACGAGGGCCGTCTGGTCCATCTCCATTCCCTGATTACATCCAAGGGGCCCACTGTGGCATCGCCGTCACCATGGCGACGCTCCAGCGAGGACTTATAACTATTCATCGAGGCACGGCCTCATTGGTCAGCCACGAGGGGCCTGGCTCTGGGTGAGGAGGAACAGCTGGCCCTGCGTCTCCCTGCATGCACCTTAAAGCCCCCCCTCTTGGTGGTTGCTTCTCCCTTCTTTTACCTCCTCTCTGTGCCCCTGGCGGGTGCTGCCTCGGAGCGCTCCTCCCTTCCTCGTGTGTCCCGGCTCTGCCTCTCTCTTTGCCCGCGCCTCTCTCCTGCCCTCCCGCCCTCCCTCCCTCCCTCCCGCGCTTCCTTTTCCCCTCGCACTCGCCCATCAGATGAAACCAGATTCTGCTCTACAGTTTTCCAACGGCCCTCCTCAGGGGTGAAAAGTGTCACAGCCAATTTGGAAATATTTCTATTTGTGATCCATAGCATATGAATTTATAATCACAGAATGAATATTCCTAGTACCGTCAGAGAACGAAGGTCGTCACCTTTATTACACGTACCTGTGCACCTGCTCCACTGCTCCAAACTACCGCAAAGCAGGCTGCGTTGGGAAGCCTTGATAATGACTTTTGCAGATGTGAAAATTGCACTGTCTGGAAGCCCAGCCCAATATAGCAACTCATTAGTATTCCATAGCCACACGCTATTTGCCTTTAAAGAGCATGCTGTGAGGGGAATTAAACATACAGTGTCTACTTGCTGCCACCTGACAGGCGCTGTGTCAGTAATAAAACCGTTGTACGTGGTTTCAAAGAAACATTTTCATACAATTCGGAACAGGTTGCTCAAAAGCTTAGTGTGCCGTATATTAAAGGCACAAATGGAAAGTGAAGTATGGGGGTTGATTTCCCTATAGCCCCGTGGGCTGGAAGACCTGCTCACTGAAGCGTGTCTTTTCGGCGCCCCCATCTAACGCCGGGGCTTACAATACACAGTCACAGGAAGCCCTTTAACCATCGCACGCGCTCACTCAGCAATTCAGAACTCAAGGTTATACTAAATCTTCCCATCGATCTTATTCAAACACGAGGCCCGGTCCTAATGACCTCTGCCTCGAGTCCTCTGCGCAGCTTTTCTACAATAAGACGAGGCTCGTGAATCCCAAACAGTTAGATCCCCTGGAAGGGATTCACACACAGCTGTCCGATAGATCAATAGAGCAGCAAGGCCTGGACAATGCTAGAGAGCCTCTGACCGCCAACCGGAGAGGAGGTGTTAGATCTGGATCAAAAAGGGGATTTCATTTCGCGTCTGTATTACAAAGCCTAGACAAGATGGAACTGGCTTTTTCGTGTTCACAAGAGTGGGGTGTGTGTGTGTGTGTGTGTGTGTGTGTGTGTGTGTGTGTGTGTGTGTGTGTGTGTGTGTATGTGTGTGTGTGTATGTGTGGGGGGAGGGGTTGGAATGGCACACCGCGAAGAGGTGTCGCACAACACACAACGGGGTGGTCGAACAACCTCCCCTTTCCTCCTACAGAGGTACGGTGGAGATAGCTCTTTCTCTGAGATCATTCTCTCTTTTTTTTTTTTTCGCTTTGGGGTTCGAGGTTTCACGCAACGTGTTGTATTAGTTCTTTTAATATCCTGATTCTCCTCTGCCGTGTACGTCTAACCGTCAGTTTAGTTGTCACTGCGTTGATTCATTATCATTCACTGTCACTGGGAGCTGGCTTCAGAGAGTCACATGCCTGCTGGAAGGATTAAGTGGATCCCTCCAAATTACTCCACCTCATAGGTGCTGTTTATAGACCAATCAGAGGCCTCTGGTGGAACCATTTTCTGAGGTCTACACGACACACACGCTGCTTGACAACAAAAATATTGGATGTGTTTTGTTTGTTTTTTAAAAGAAGAGACTTGGTAGTTCAGTGGAGTGCAGGACGTCAGACTGAGGCAGCAACAGCCCCCTCTGGTAATGGAGGTTGACACCCCCTAATTTCTTAGCTGTCGCAGGCTGCAGATGGCTTCTACTTACACTGTCCTTCTGGCTGTCGTCCCCGGCCCGGGCATTCCTTTGCATGGTGGGGGCCGCCTCTCAGAGCAGGCGGACCTCCTTCACACCGGCAAAACACCGGCACGGGTCTAGCAGTGGGGAAAACAGAAGAAAGTAATCAGTGCATGACGCCCATCCCCCCCCCCCTGCTCCAGGTCACAAACGATCAATATGTACGTAGGGCTTTGTGGTCGATGGCTGTCCAGTGACGGTACTGTACCACTGAGGCATCACAAGCCACTGGAATGTAAACCAGTCAGCGGGGAAAATAAATCCTGAATCTGTTTCTGACGCAACGATTGCACCTTGCTAGGAAAACGTTGAGCGTTACCTTTGCGGGAAGTCAACGTCCTTCACATGACATGACAACCACGTGAGCGTGTGTCTCCATGACGACCAAGTGAAGATAGTCTTTTGTGTGTGTTTGTGACCTAGGCTGCCCCATTAGCATGCATTAGAGTGCCAGAACTAAAGGTCAGGGAATTGCCTGCTAGAGTTACACAACCCCTGTTCTGTTTTTTATAGCCTAATAACAGCTGAATCTACCTGTATACGCAGACATACACACAAGCACACAGCCACATACACACCTTGACGCTGCACCGAGACAAACACAATATCAGCCTCTCACAGCCTACCAGGCTTTGTTAATGGGAGCACAACTGAACAAGTCACACATTATCCCTCTGTGGAGTCTTCAGCTTTGGGCCAGCTCCTCTAACTAGATGTGGAGTGACAGGCCAGCCAGGTAATTAGTGCTTGCAGAGATCCGCTCCAGCCCCGGGCTCAGGCTCATTGATCAGCCTATAAGAGAGGCCAGACGGTGCCACTGCCCCATTGGACATTATTGGAGGATGCACACATACACACACTCTCTCTGAAACTTTTGATCTGAAAGTCATTTGTTAAAATGAATCAATGGTGAGGAGGAAAATGTCGTGTTTGTGTTTGTTTGACTGTGGGTGGAGAACAGCCTATCCCAACTGTCGCTGTCATTTTGGATGATTTGCCTTTGGTCTGAAACCAACCTCGTCATGGCATGGCAGTCAAACAAGGTAACATGCTCCATGTAGTGCACAACAGCGTTCTACGGTCCTAGCTGGCCCCTGTCCCTTCATAGGACACTGCTGGTGGGACACCTTGATAGTTGCAGTCTGGACTGCTGTCTGAATTGAAAAGGCTGGCCTGTGTCACTGTGAAAGGCAGCCCGACGTCTCCTGGCCAAGTAGCCGCTGACTGACTGAGAGAGATGGGTGCCCTGGTGCTGCTGTCATCAAGGATTCTACCACTTATTAAAAGGGACCTTGGAATTGATTACGGAAACTTTTGCAAGCCGTGCGCACATGAATTAAACATGAACGGCGGTTACTTGAGGCTGCAACAGCACAACAACAAAGAGAAAGCGTCGTCTCTCTGTAGTGACACGCACACAATGGGAATAGCTACAGTAACAATGATAAGAAAAACTAAGTTTGAAGGTGCGCTTATGAAAGTATGGAACAAGGCGTGATAAAGAGAGAGAGAGGGAGGGAGGTCAGAGGGAGAGAGACAGAGAGAGAGAGGGAGGGAGAGGGAGAGAGAGCGAGAGAGAGAGAGAGAGAGAGAGAGGATTAGAAGTAAGAGCAGCGTGGGAAAACCAAACCTATCACTCTTTGTCATTGGTGCGCGACAAGGCACCCCAGGCACCTTGTTAATCATGGCGTGAAAGCCCTGACTGAGAGGATAAAAGCACTTAAACATGCAAATACTGCGTCTGAAAGCCGCGGCACAGGTGATTTATGACCAGCCGGCTAAGTTGAGTTGCAGAAACTTTAACTTATGGACGCTCAACATATTTAATAAGCAAGCATCACAGGGCCTGGTCCCACAACAAAGGAGAGTCTGTGTACAGATGACTGAGCAGACAAACAGACACACACACACACACACACACACACAAACACACACACACACACACACACACACGTGAAAACACACAAGCAACGCCACTTCACAGAACAAATACAACCATATGCTTTTTCAATTCCACCGACGGCTTGTCTGACTTCAGCTGCATGTCAGTAACAATCAACACAGCTTAAAGGCACAGCACTGCATGCTAGAAATAGACCTTCTGCCAGACCACTTACTGGACACCCAGTGTGCGTGTCTGAGTACGTGTGCACACGTGTGCCTGTGTGTGTCTTTGCTGGATTAAGTAAGCAACAACAGGGGGTTGATTGTGCAGGCCTAGCCTCGTGCGTGTGCGTGAATGACTGAGCAGGTGAGGACTGCTATTGATGCTACACGAGGAGACATGGATCGGGAGACTCCCTTGAGGGACTGTGAAGAAGAGCCCTCCCCTCACAACATGCCCTGTCTCCAGTCGTCGCTCTGATACAGCCCCTGTAGACGTTTGTTGTTGTTAACTATCTGCCATCCGTCTGAGAGAAACGAGGGCCTGTCAGACCGACATCTATGAGATATACGTCTCCACAGCACAAGAAGGGCATGGGCGGTGAAATTTGCTTGCGATTGTTGCCACTATCAAGCGACTTTACTTTTGACTTTATTGCATTCTTTTTTATTGAATAGGGGGTGTCAAGCTCTGGATTTGGCTGTCTAAGTGAACTTGATAAGACACATTGTTATGCATAAATATACACACAACTATAAATATGTATTATATATCCATAGTCATTACATGTATCCTGAAAATCATCTCCACTTAAGCCTTCACAAAGGGGACTGTTCCTTTGGCTATGTTGTTAACTGTCAAAGTTTAAAATTACTTTTATTTACAGATAGAATGGGAAAGAAATAGGAAAACAAGTATCTGTCAATGCCATGCAAGTGGACAGACAGAGAAGCTCATATGATTGTCTCTGGAAGCACCAGCCGGTGAGATGTATCGGTCTCCTTTCCTGAGCCAAAGAATTACAGTGCCTAGAGTAGAAAATCAACCACACAACGACTATTCACGGCATCTTTGTATTAAAAACAGAAGCAAAAGCAGCAACAGGACCTGACGTTTCTAATGTTGTTGACGCTCCACAATGGATCGGCCGTCTCCAGTGTGCCAGGACGGAACCAGACACAGATCCATTCTACCCATTCTATTTCTGCGGCCCGCGCCACATCAAGCATAATCCCATTATGTAGCTGGAGACACCCGATCCAGTCGTTATGATATTGATTTAGTCATTGCTTTTGGGCCATTAAGCCAATCAGCTGGGAGAATTGGATGGAGGGAAAACAATCTGGCCGTGGCAGCCGTGCATCCCAAGCAGCTCCGACGGAGACATCGCCGAGGCTCCGGCACACCTGACGTCCTAATCGAGACACAAAGGACAGAAATAGAAAAATACATCGTGGACCTTCAAAGGGACACCTCGTCACATGTTCTGTCACTGTCACGGGCCTCATTGAAATAAGTGCGGACCCCGTCGGTGTGAGACGGCTGGAGAAATGGGTCCTGTGATGAGCGGCTTGCTGGGGGGGGGGGGTAAAAAAGAGGGATGCAGGGTTTTATTCAACCATTTACTGGGCCGAGAACGAAACAGCAGCTGGCGGGGCTGCCGCCTGCCACAACCACCTCATGGTCCATACATCACATAAATCAGGTCAGATCCCAGCACCGAGGAGAGGTGTGAGTGTGTGTCCCGCAACCACCACCCCCCACACACACACACACACACACACATACACATACACACACACACACACACACACTCCCTCACAACACCCAATCCCCCCAACCCACACTCACACACACACTCACTCACACACAATGTACAGGAAGCAAGCGCACGAACATGTGCAGAGTATCCAGGCATAGACGCACACACACATACACACAACACATGTACACATACATACACATACAAAAGCACACGTGGAAGCCTTCATGCACACCGAGAACAGCTAGCTACTGAGAAATAAGTGTCATAGCTTGGGTGAATGATGGATGAGGCTTGATATGTATAGTTATCTATTTTTGGTCTAGTTCTTCAGCCTTACTGACTGCATGATGACCCCTGGTCTGTGTCTCTACTACTACCGTAATAGAAAACACTTTCCCCCGCCAATAACATAGGGGAGATGTTTCGAGGCAGCATCAGGTTGGTAACACAGTTATGTTCCTCTATCATCACCCATTAATCATTCCAACGCCAATGCTGGGCCATTTGCAGTGGCAAGGTTTGACGACAAAAAGAAAACAAGGTGTAAAATGACAATAGCATTTATTAGAATGGATAATAGATTCCATCTTCGCCTCAAGCCATTTCCTTTCATTCAGCCGAGGGTCGGGCTGGCCCAGACATGAGTCACACATTTTATTATCCTGTTTTGGTAGAGCAATTGGAGTTATTAAATGTAAGTGTAGCCTCTATTGGGAGCCCTCTTTTAGTATTACATTTCTCTACAAGGAATAAAGGGAATGCATTGCTAGGTGATAACGCTCAAATGTGAAACCTGGCTACCTATTCAAACTAGCTCAATGAGACTTCATGGTTTTATGACCTAGTGATTTAGTCTGGGGTACAATTTCTTCAAATCATAAAAAGTGCAACCCCCCAAAAAATTTTAAAACATCCAAGCTTCTGGTCTTCCAAAAGTCAAGAAATGTTGACGGCAAGTCTGAATGGTTCCAATCCCAGTCTTCTGAGTATGAGCAGCGACGACAGAACCTAAAGTGCCACCTATTGTTTGTTCACCAAACTACAACAGACGGCAGATGGGGTTATAGGCAGAGAATGTTCGTGGCCCCAAAATCCCATTTCAGCCAGGTTATTCTGTCCTGCTGCAGTGAATCAAATCCTAAATCGATACCAGGCGTCAGAGCTTGTAACACAAGGTTTTTCTTCTTTTTTTTTTACTTGTGCAGAGCATTCCCCATGGCCAACTACCTTATTGATACAATAGATACTGTACCTTCAATATTTTTTTTTTTCCTAACGCAACTATAGTACACCATGCTGGTTCCTAACATAGTCTTTTGTTGGCAAGTATCACGACTCACCTTAGATTTTTATTTACCTTTAATATTCTGCAATTTCCCTCATGGTCGCACAATAGAAATATCTAACCAAAATTTTGATAATGGAAAATGAAACGCGGCAAGTGACTCAATAAACTGACAAGGTTTACATATACATCCAGGAGCCAGTACACATGCACTGAGGGTAGTTCATTCGGGGGCTCCCTGTTAGAAACCTCCTATCTATTGAGAGAGGTGTGTGGCAGGCTGGAAGACGCAAGAACAGCACTACTCAAGTTCGACAGTAGATGTCGCTCCAAAGCCATAATTGTGCATCCAGTACCCTTGGTTTCGTAGGATTTTCCGTGTTGTTTACATTGTGATGCTGCTTTGGGAGTAACTACGTGAGTCCGGCGTGATATTGGGCAGAAGGAAGCTTTGCTGCTGAAGGAACACAGCGTGTCCTGACGGAGCTTTCTAGCTGTCAGATATGTACACACATACACAGATACCCTCACACACTAGCCTCACTGGGGTGCTCTCTTTTTTCATCTTTTTGCTTTGCCTGAACACATGCAAGTGCACACACACACACACACACGCACACACATACACACACACACACACACACACACACACACACACACACGTACACAAACACACGTACACAAACACACTTACACAAACAAAGGCTGCCCCCAAGCCCCTTCCCCCACACTCCCATTCCGCCCTGCTCCCCAGCTCCACATGGCCTACTAGTCCTTCAAGACAGCAGTGACCTGAGGCTACGGAGGGCCAGGCTGCAGCCGGCTAGGTGGTGAGTCATGCCAGAGTGGCCAGGCAGTGGACAGCGCGGCGGGCGGCTCAGGCTCGCTGACTCCCTTTCACCCCGCATGATTCAATGGGGACTCTTTACCAGCGGTATCAAAACATCACACCATCGGCAGCTCAATGTCAAGGACGATGGTGAACCACGCCGCCACCGCTGTCTTCCCCCTCACATGCCCTGTGTGGTGTGGGAACCATAGCTTAAGGAAACCCGTGCATTTTGCCAGTCCTGTTCTGTGCGAAGCCTGACCTTACATGAGCCAAGAGATAACTTGATCTCGTAAGACGTCACAAAATGAGGTGGCTATGTACGACTTTGTTTGTGATGTTTCAATATCCAGCATGTTGAATCTATCTGCAGTTGCAGTACAGTTGCAGTTGGGGTGTAAGCATTTGTTTTTATGCGTGAATAACAATATATTAAGAAAAGAAGATGAACCCTTCTGTCCACGGCGTGTTACACCGTTTTGACGTGTTCAAATGAATAAGGTGCCGTACTCTTTTGTTCTGAGTCGTGCCGCGCTTCGGAGGCACCGTCACATCACAGAGGCAGGCAAACCTCTTGACACCCAGTGCCAGAACATTAGCCCTTTTTGACACCGGCCGCACAATGGGTTATGACAGGGCCTTCCCCTCGGTGGTGCTGCCTCCGCTCCCGTGAGTCGCTGCCTTTGTCTTGGTGGTTCACCGTGTCCTCGTCCACTGTTCTCCTACTCCTAATATAGAATATTCCGATTGGTAATCGTATCCCACTCCCCCAAGGCCACAGAGATATCACATATGGTGTGGTACACGGCACAGCAGCAAAGTCAAAACGATGTGCTAACTAAGTAGTAGGTGTGCTGCCTTGTTACATTCAAAAGGAAAACAGCTAGTGTTGTTGCTAAGCTGCTGCACACTGACGTCTGACGTGCTCAGACGGTGTGCTAAAACATATGGTGCAGTTGGAGGCAACGGGTGATTGACAGTCTGTGGTATGTAGCCCGTAGTTCGCTAGCCCCTTATCGATGGAGCCCACCCCAGGCTGGCTAGCAGAGCATCGTGCAGGGGCGGCGACAGGGGTGGGTTGAGGTAACCGGTAACGACAAACAAATCAGGCGAGAGCTGTACAGCCATAACTCTGCTTTGATTTGATTTGCCATTTTCTTATCTTGTCATCGTGTCATGTTATGCAAGAAAGCCCTGCTTTCCCTTTCTCTCTAACATACACACACACATTCTCTCTCTCTCTCTCTCTCTCTCTCTCTCTCTCTCTCTCTCTCTCTTGCTCTCTCTCTCGCTCTCTCTTTCTCTCTGTTTATCTGAAGCTCAGCTTAAACCAAAAACCACCTGAGGGAGGACATAAAGATGTCTTCTGAGAAAGAAAGAAGAACCACTCAATAGTCAAGTTGACAAACGAGATTCAGGAATGATTGTCATGTAGAGAGGAACATTGTGGGTTATTTTGCTTCTGGTGTGTTTGTACTGTATGTGCTAGAATTGTAAAAATGTAAGGTCAGATGTGAATGCCCATGAGAGGAAATGGAATCATTTCTTGCGCAAATAAGCACGACGGCCAGTAAGAACAAACTTATTGTTCATCCCACAACAGAGAACCCTTTGCCAATGCGTATCAAAACTAATTCTAGCATGCTGACCCGAACCGAAATTGAACATATTCCAGATTTGTAATTCAATGAACAGGACATCGTGTACACAAACAGAGCACGTATATGTCATTTCATCTCACCACATTAACCCTCATGATTAACCACCCCCTCACCCCCCCACACACACACACACACACACCCACACACACACACACGTACATACAGACGTCCACATCAGTGCCCGTTCTCTGAGCAGACTGTACATCGCCAGCATATTCAATGAAACTGGGCTGCCATTACCCCTCAATGAAGCTGCCGGCTTGGCCATCGTATATATCTTGGGCTTCTGCATGGCTGATTCATGATCTCCAGCTGACTGCAGACACATCTCTCTGTCGCCTGTCAAAATTGCATGAGATATGAAATTAATTTAGCTCTGCCCCAGGCCTCTTATCGCGCTGCCTCTCACGGTCACAAGGAATTAGGCTAAGAGACGTTGGCTGATACGCCGAGCTTGGTATGGAGAGAGAGGGAGATCAACGCAAAATTTAAAAAAAGAAGAGAGAGACAGCGAGAGAGAGCCCCCCCAAAAAAGAGGGAGAAACTGAGAAAGAGATCCGGCAGATGAATCCCATCGGAACAGACAGGGGTCGCAGGCCAAATGACTTGAGAAGACGATAACATTTAATCTATCCAAATCCGTGCTTCATGTGTCTACCAAAACAGCATGAGGAACTGTGCAGTGGGAAAATAAAGCCAGAGTCCATGACCGTGATGACAGATGGCCTTTTTTTTAACTATGGTAGAACACAACCGTATGGTTTTTCGCTGGCATCTCCTCTCACCTCTCTCCATTTTCCTTCAAGATGTCTCAAAGGCAACAACAGCATGGGTCAGATCTGATGGCAGCAATTGCAGTACAGAACACAGTAAGGGGCATGCAATGCCGCGTTCACACTGTTTGATTGACACTTGACTAGTTTAGTGGCCGTGGCGTCAGGCTGCCCTACTCCGTCTCCCTCTCTGTCAAAACCTTTCGCTGTGCTTTCTCGTTCTGCCACGAGAACATTCCTCAATATCGGATGTGAAATCAGAGACAAGCCTGTGCATGGGTCAGGCAAATGTTTTACATTGTGGTGTTACATTTTGAAAGAGGAGAGAAGATAGACAGGACCAAAAAAATAAAGGATCTTCTTTAATTGTTTTACCATAGAAAAATCTAAAGAACTCCAAGGCCAAATCTGGTTTTCCCTAGTAGTATTTTTTTTTTTACCGCAACATTCTCTGTCCCCATCTAAACACAAGCAAATGTCAACAGTTGCTTACGGAAAGTCTTTCCGCAGCAATGGCAAACAAAGTGCTGCTGTTTGTTAAAGAGAGACGACCAACAGACGATCAGTGATGCATGCTCTCCTTTTCACATGATCTCAATCTAAATAGCACACTGAACCACCCCCCCACACCCCCCCCCAGACAAAAAAACACACATTGTCAACTGTGCTTCCTGGTTCCACAGCTGTGTCTTTGATTGGAGTCTGTAAACAGTTCCTGACTGAGCTGGAGAAGACACCGCCAAGACATCCAAAGTAGTGGGGGGGGTCCACGGGAGTAGGGGGCCTGCCGATCTCTCCCTCACCGTGCCCTCCCTCCGTCCCCAAACCTCTCTCCTCGTTCGTCTTTGATGGCATCGCAGGGGGCCGCTTCCTCCAGCGGGGTTGTCACACAGATGTCCCGCAGGCTGAACTCGGAGACGAGCGTCCAGCCCTGCATGGCCACCAGCCTCTCCCTGCTACACAGACGGCATGTCTTTGAAGCCCAACACATTTCCCCGGGATGTGTCCTCTGTGCCACGTAGCGTAGCTGTGTTGTTGTGTGTGACGGTACAGATAAAAGCCGTGGGAAGTCTTTTTATGGACGTCTCTGTATCCCATAGGGCAAAGGTCATATCTGTCTGTTTGATAGCAAACCACAAGTTTGAATGTCAAAGTTTAGTCATATCTCCAGGGGAGAAAATTTAAGGCAAGAAACATTGGCGGGCATCATATCTTTTTTTTCCTTTTGTCTGTCAAAACAATACCAACACTTCAGTTTGAACTTCCAAATGATCCCTTCAGAACATGTGAGTGGAAATTTGCATTCTTTCTTCAATCTGCTGCTCCATAAAGCATGTGGACACGAGAGAGATCCAAATCTACAACCGCTTAAACAAATGTTTCCACGCAGAGGACATCAGCTGAGATCACAGAGAGACGTTTAAGGGAACCAGGAAAGCAATAAAAAAATATTCATAAAATGTACCCAGCTACCCCTCGGGCACTAACTTTGTATGTGTATGAGCATGTGTGCATATGTACGCAAATGGAATGCGTATGTGTAATCATACTGTGTGTGAACGTGTATGTGACTTGCCTATGCGATCTTTGCGTCTATACGTGTTTGTGTTTATTTGTGTGCGTTTTTGTGTGTTTGTACTTTTTTCTGACACGTCTGAACACTTGTTTACTTCCCCAAGGGCTTTTCTCATGATCTCTCTGACTAGAAAAGCAGAACAAAAGCAAATACTCGTTTGTTACAGTAATATTATGGAATCCCAAGGAAAGCATATTTTACCATAGCTCATGAAATGTGAATATATGTGTCAGGTAATTAGGGCCGGTAGTCTTCATTCATAGGGCAAATACTTCTCCTTAACCAACTGACCAGTTTCTCGAGCTCATTGGCATGTAAGCAAGATGTACTCTAAACGTAGCCATCGATTCAAGCAAAACCCACTCACACACAGTATTGCTGTTGCACTCAGCTATAAAGGACGAATCCTAAACATCAGGAATGCAGCTGCTTTCCATGCTGCACACTACACTACCCAGCTGCCCCATTGCAGGCCCAGACCCACTCAACTTCATTCAGAGGAGCACAGGAGGGGAATGTAAGGACTCTACGACAGGTTTGTAAAGATAAAAAATGTAAAACCTCCTCACAGAAGTGCTCACATGGGGTTTGTTGTGCACGGTGTGTCGTTCCTGGAATGGACACGAGTGGCCGGGTTGGGACACGACATGCATTATTCAGCCCAATCTGCCCCGCTCTTATCTATACAGGAGCATTGCGTCTCAGCACGTATAACAGATCCTTGCATCACAGGACGGGGCTAACTAAGACAGAGAGATAGCAGGAGATCTAAAGGAGGAGAGACTGAAAAGGCTGTAGGATAAGGCTGCCAACAGAGCGTGAACATTCGTGGTAGTGCCCTGGTGGTACTGCAGGCTTTGACTGCACACAATCGGCTCTGTGTGCTGTCACCTGGCTGAGTCATCCCGGAGGGGCATGGGCTGGAGAGGCTCCCTACCTGCCTGCCTGCCTGCCTGCCTGCCTGCCTGCCTGCCTGCCTGACCGCCTCGGAGACATTTGCATGCCAGCGGTCAGGCCCACACAAGGTCATCTTTGTTCTGTTCTAAAATGAAGTTTTGATGAGTTGACAGACCGGTGAATAATATCATTGAACTATACAGCTCAGTGCCTCACTCTTGGTACCTCAAGGGCATGCTGTACAGTATGTAATAAAAAACGTCCAACTGCACACAAACATGGGAGTTCATAGGCATCAAATTGTAGCTGTCGTACTTTCAATATATATCTTTTTAAATGTATTGCTATTATTATAAACTATAGCAGGATACAGGAAAATGTGAACGCAGAGTAACAACCAAGAATAGCAGATACCAACAGTAACAGATTACATAAGTAAGACAGAGCCAGTGAGCATGGGAAACCAGAATGCTGGAGCCACAGCAATAACTCCCTATGGAGATTACTAGGAAGAGTAGCACTACTACACGTGGCTTTGTTTTAACTTTAATACACACACACACACACACACACACACATTCTCTCTCTCTCTCACATACACACACACACACACACACACATACACACACTACAGAGTACTCTTCCATGCTTATAAAATGAACTCTCTTGAAATGTTAGTCTGCTAGCTAAAAACATTGCAGCTTTGTAAAGAACCAAAGTATGTTTGTTTGCAATGATGGCAATCCAAAACAATGCCCTGTCATGTCGTGTTCCCGAGAACGGAAGGGTTACAATAGGCTGATGTGAAGCAGCAGGCCTATTTATAGGCTGCCAGCCCCCTGCAGCCTGAAGGTCCCACCAAGAGATTTGGGGAGGGAGTCCTTGAGCGACTCCGTCAATGCGAGGCAGTGCAGTGACACGTTTGCTGATGAGGTCGGTCCCAGTACAGTCGCACTGCACCTCTCCCTCCCTCGCACAGGACCCAACTATCCCCTGTATACGGTACACACACTCACCATGTGCAGGCACAGACAGACACGGACCCCACTCACAGTAAGAATACACTGTACGAGCAAATGGACAAATGGCAAAACGCAGCACCCGTGTACACACACACACACACACATACACACACACACACACACAGGTATCTTGTGCACACACACACACGCACACAGCCTGGACAGTCAGACAAAGACGTGAATGCAGTGGCGTACATGTTCTCAGTGACACTTCTCATATTCACACATGTTTTTTTTGTGTTGTCCAGTGAGGTAGGAAGAGGAAAGAAATCAGGCTAACGAGCCACTTACTTTTTCCTTCTGGAGAAAGTGAGAGTAAGCTTAAGGCAGAGCCAGCAGGCTGTGCAGGTGGCTTCACCACTATGTTCCGTCTTCACTCCAACGATTCCCAATATGGAATGCCCAAAACAAACAATGTATCCGGTGTCTCCAGATTTCAACGCACTCCTACTCTGTGCTGTAGATGCTCGCTAGAACGAGGATGGAACTCCACTCCGAATTCCCAGTCTTTCTAAACCAATCGGTGACCCGAGCTCCCCGCCTCTCAGCCAATGACACGGCTTCTAAACTCCAGCCTCCACCCCCTCCTCTCCCTGAAAGTTCCCATGGCTATAAGGGAACACAAGCGGAGGAGTGGAGGAAAGGAGAGAGGGCACAAAAGGAGGAGGAGCACAAGGGGGAGGGGGAGGGAGAGGGGGAGTGAGAGCTGGCGCAGCGAGAGGGAGTTCTCGGAGTTTCAAAGAAGGACTTCACACGGGGAAGAGCCGGCGACAGCAGGGACAATGTTCCGATTCGATGATTAAACCAAAACGAGAACAGAAGCATTGTGTTTCCCATGAGCTGGCAAAGAACCTGTCCAGACACACAGAGAGGTCATGATGCTCAGGCTGTCTCTCTTGTTCATCATCTGCTTAGATTCAACAGACAGCCATTGACTCTGAGGAGACCCCTGTGTCTGAATCTGTAAGTGGGGCATCACGGATAGCAGACCCAAACCGTACACAAGGCTCCTCTGCTGAACATCATCACAAATCCTCTCTGTTCCACCAACACCTACGTGCGCACAAGCAGTGATGCCTATGAGCTGAATGGATTGGTGTGATGCGAGACAGGAAGTCGATGAAATATGGTCACTATACCTCACGTGTTGTGCGTCCCTAGAAGACACACAGAAAGAGAGACCACGTCGCCTTGGCGTGTGGTTTGATTTGTGGACGACGTCGTTGCAAAAGCTGAACTCACTTCTTTTTTTTACAGATGTGACATAACGCGCCAGCACTGTCACACCCCCGCTGAGTCACAAAGCAGCGGCATCGGTTGAAGAGGGGACCCTGGCGCCCTCCTATTCAAAGCTAACTTGTTTCCCCTTGGTAGACACGCACCATCCAAATAGATCATATGGTGCACTCTCCTCCAGGCACTCATCAGATCACATTCACTACATACAAGGAGACAGACAAGACGGATGGTGCTGCACAGCCAATCAGACAATTATATCTGTGTCGTTTGCATGATGTAGATGTATCCCTCGCTCCCTTAGAATCCCAGTGGTGTGCACATATGTAGCAGCCATAGATTTATTATCTCTCTCTCCAACAGACACACACCCACACACACACACACAACTGTAAGTGTACACATTGTGAGGGGGGAATTTTAATGATTCATTTTATAATAATAACATCAACCAATTAACTAAATCGGACCAAAAATGGATGTCTCAATGGGAAAGCGTAGGACGGTACATAAAATAGCACTCATGGAAAAGCATGGAAAATGTCAGCAGTGAAATCATCGTTCTGGAGTAGCCATTTTGACAGGCGTTCCCCCGGGCGCTCTCTATGGTGGGCTCTACTCAGAACCCCCATTTAAACAGAGGGCATGAGAACACCATCTCTGATATGATGTGCAATATTGTTTTGCTTCGCTCCCATGCACTGTGGCGGACGATCTCCACCACAGAAACCATTGTGGTAATTGGTATGTTAAACAGTGAATACGCCAAAGGCAAACTGTCATGAAAATATTGAAAGATGTGAATAGCAGGCATAGAATATCAAAAACCCCAAACACATTTGACAGTGTTTAGAGATAATGATAATAACCCATTCTAAGAACACAAACTTTGAATCTAGTTGGAGATGATGAGCACGCTCACACACACTCACCTCTTGCATGCACATCAAATCCAATCTGCTGCTTCCGAACTCACACACTGACTAGAAATGTCTATTGACAAATACTGTGGCTTCCCACTAGCTGTCCTCTAACTGATCATTACAGGGAGGTGCAGGGGCCGGGCTGCCTGGCCTTTAAACCTGTCACACTGACTGCTGTGGGATGACCTGCAGGACTACTGGTAGAGAGGCTAGCAGGCAGGGAGGGAGGCTTGCAGGCAGGCAAGGAAGCAAACAGAAAGGCAGGGAGGTAAGTTGGCAAAGAAGCTAACAGGCAGGCAGAAAGACTAGGAAGCAGGCAGACAGGCTAGTAGGCAGGGAGACTAGCAGCAAGGAAGGTATGCAAGCAGGCAGAGAAGTTGGGAGGCAGAGAGGTTTGCATGCGAGCAGGCAAGTAAGCAGAAAGGCTAGTGACAGTCAGATAGGCTAGTGACAGTCAGATAGGCTAGTGACAGTCAGATAGGCTAGTGACAGTCAGAAAGGCTAGTGACAGTCAGATAGGCTAGTGACAGTCAGATAGGCTAGCAGGCAGGCGGGGAGACTAGCAGGTAGACAGAGAGGCAGCAAGGTACCATGAATGTCTGGCCCCATGGAATGTTATTTTCAAAGTGGTGGAAAACATATGAGGATACAAATCTAAAAGTACACGCTGTACTGTGTTTGTCTAACTAAGGAAGGAACTATAATTGTCTGTTTGAATTGACTTTCATGGGTTTATGTATTTAGCTTATTAATAATGCTATGTTAATAATTTCCCTGAAAGCGGCATGTTGCATAAGATGCCTTTCCTCCATTCCTATACCTTAGGTTGAGTTGACAGTTTTGATAGCAACAATAATGTCGGTGAACCAGCATTTCTCTGGGGGGGAAATCATTCTTTAAAGGACCTTGTTTAAGGACTGGTGAGGTGGAAAATAGAATAGCCTTTAACAGAACAATAAAGCAACTGTATGCACATGCTTTATTTTTTACACATTTAAATGGAACGTATCGTGGACTCTGCCAAAGATCATTTAAAACGCCTCAGAAGCACACACACACACACACACAGCTGCCTGCTGAGTCAAGGACACAGAGCACACCTGGACAGCTTTACTCGTTACACAGCATCAGCCAAATGAAACATAATCCCATTTACTGCCAGTAGGAGGACAAAATAATTAACATGATTTATTATTTAGAAACTGGTATTGACACGTTTAACGAGTCACATTACATCATAATGGAAAACGGAGGATTTTGCCTTCCCTTGTTTCATTTTTTTTCTTTTCCAATTCCCACCTAAACCTCCTTTGCTTATGTTTGCCTTTCTGGAAGCCTGTGTAATATTTACTCTGTGTTCATGTGGGCCCTGGTGCACTGACAGTTAAATTACAGTGACGGGACCAGGGGTCCTTCTCTGCCTGCCCGTGGTGCCACTGACTGGCTGTGATACAGCACATCCAAATTATAGTCTGTCACTGCACCTAGTTACTGCAGCCTGCCTGCCCTACTGGGGATGACAGGGGTAATTACCATCTTGCTTTCATCAACTCAAAATACCTCCTCCTGTCTCCCAGGCATGTGCCTCGTGACCTTTCATAAATAAACAGTAATCTAAGGTTTAATTGATGCGTTCAACGGTTGGAACTGAGTTGCTGGACTATTCACTGGGGCGGGCACGATGAACCTGCATCCATGTAAGGCTTTGTCACGGAAAGCCTAGCCCTGGTCTCTCTTCCTGTGTCCTAGTGCAGAGATTGATGCACACTGACTGGCCGCTTCACACATTAGGGCGGCCATGGCTCACTAAGGCCAGCAGCTAGCTCCTTGGCAGGCAGGGCCTGGCCGGCTAGGGCCTGGGAGACAGACCAGGAGGGAGGGGGTTCTGCTGGAGCACATCGGGGTAGACAGGGCTCAGCCATGGCCTTAGGTGGTGCCTGCTCTACAGCAACTCAACACTCATTTCTGTAACAGCACACAATCTGCATTGGATTTAGGCTTGAATATATCTTGCCATATACTCGTTATAGCCACAGTCAGCTACTTGTGTCCTGGTCTCATGTTTGGGCCCAGCCTGTTCAAAAAGGTTGGTTAAGGAACATGGGGAGTGATGTTCTGATATAATCATGCAGAGGCCAGCACTGTGATTCACATCGTGTTCACGGTTTTCGAACTATTTTCAGACATGATTCAATCCGCTTTTTCATACACCCATGAACCCCCGCAACAATCAATTGCTTACTTCTACTTATCACCAAGACAAGCCCCCGTTCCATGTACACTACAATGACTCTACATCAATAGCAATATTCCAAATACCCCAAGAGACCTCTGGGTGATATCACTAGCCTAGAGCAAATGATGAACTTTGCAGGGTGACAGCACACTGAAGTGGCAAAGCAATTAGAGCACAGCTACTATTCAGGGCGACATCGGAGAGACAGTTGAATAGCCCTTAAGAACACCGCCGACTTGCCACAAAGGCCATGACCTGACACACCCCACAGCTTGCTTACGCTTGTGTCAGTCGAGGTGATCAGGTGTTTAACCAAAAAAGTGTGTTTGGGTCTAATGGGGGGGGGGGGGGGTCATTTTATTAAGCCATGCATACTAGAAACACTTTGGTAATTGGCAGTTGGCATAGAATACTTTTACTCAAACTGTATTGCCTATTTTAAAATGTTACCAGTAATAACATCAACTAAGAAATAAATGACATGTTGCCTAGTTTAACACACTTTAGGACGAGCGCCACTTAACTCTTCAGTGGAGGGATCGGTGTCTAGTCTTCCAAACTTATAGGGCAACTCATGTGGACAGAGGTCTCCCCAAAGAGTCTGGTCTCTTAGTTCAACAGTCCAATGGAGAAAGGTTCACTTTCCAGTCATCCCAAAGGACAGACCGTAAAGCATAACCATATAAAGTATGTGTAGTACTTGAAAGCACCATAATGGAGCTACAACACTATACTACAGACCACAAGTACTTCATTTGAACTTTGACAAGAGTAGTACTACAAATAAAAAACAATTAGAATGATGAAAGTTGTCCCAAAAAAAGCTAATTTATTTTTTTTTTACATCATAAATACACAAAATGTACACAAACGTTTTTCATTAAGAATTCATGTCGCATCATGTCAAAGGGTACACTCATGACTACATGAGTGGACAGTAAACTATGTGGAAAGCATACTCACACAGACCCAACACCAGTCCTTTATGTTTGAGAACTACAGACTCTGTAGCAAAGTCAGCCTCATTGAGCACCAAAGGTACATTCATTTAACTTAAATCTAAACTAATGCTGTATTCTCAATCACCACAGGAGCAGAGTGGCGGAGTTCACTTTAAAAAGGGAACAAAATATGGCCAAGTCAGTAGCTTGTCAGAAGGCTCATTATGACGACCATTTGCAAATTCAAAGCTATGGGCCAACGCAGCAATAACACCATTTGCTAGTTACGCAACGGGTGAAATTACATTGATGTACAGAAACTCCGAAGATCGCTGTGCCTCACCCTATGCTTAAAGACCTAGGGCGATTTCAGCAACACACCTAGCTCTGCTCCGGTTCCTACAAGAAGCACAGTGCTGCGTCGCCCCCTTCCTCTGGTTTCAACGTCACCACATCCCTTCAACTGGACAATGAACGTAGTGAGATAGACGATACGCGAAGCAAATCATACAGGGCAACATCCACAACAAATTCCCTTCAGTGAGATACTCAAATCAGACGCGTCAGTGGCAGTGACTCAAACCAGAGGGAAGTGGGCGAGCTAAGATATAGAGTCAACACCGAAACAATCCACTCCGTAGACGTGTAGACTGAACAACTGTCTCAGTGTTTCCTACTCGTTCAAGGCTAGATTTTAACAGCGCAGTAACATAAATGCACAAAATGTTAACAAATGTACAGACAGAATATACTTTAAAATATTATATATATATATATAAAAAAAGTTTCTGAATAGAAAGCAGCTAAAAAGCAAGTCTCATTAGATTATAATCCTACATCAGCGCGGGGTTTAACACATTGATTGGGGCAACAGATATGCACAATGGCTTCTCTCAGCTCTTCGGGTGTCTAATTGAAGCCATTATAACATATAGCTAGGAGATTTCTGACTCTGTCGAGTAAGGCTTGGTTCAAACTGGGCAAGAGATGGCACAAACCATCTGAGGTACAAGCAAAAGGGGGCTATTTTGAGAAACTGGACCGGGCACTGTATATCAATCTAAAAAAAGACCCACCTTCTACTTTACCTTTTTGATTAAAGTAAGGCTTTGATACCATGGGTGAAAAGGGAACATTTTGAATTGAACAACACAGCCTAGGGTCTCAGGTATGGAGGTGGCCTTAGCAGACAACAGTCCCGAGGGCAACCCCCCCGGTCCAAAGGCTTAAAAAGGTTGAAACTCGTTTGAGACCAATAAGTTCACTGCGCATTCAAGAGAGGTTGACTTCCAACCCCTGGTCCACTGTGGCCGAGCCACATGGATTAGTCGTCCTTCTCGTTCTGGATGCCGTTGCCGTGCATGACTCCGTTGGAGTGGTGGCCCCATGACTGGTTCTGGAGGACCTTAGGCAGCCGCTTGCCTTTGGTGTAGGCATGGTACCAGAAGTTGAGGAAGAGGATGAGGAACACCATCCCATAGGAGCCAATGATGTAGACAAAGATGGGGAACTTGTAGGGGCAGTCCCTCATGAAGAAGTACTGGGAGATGTGTGTGGTCACAATCACAAACTGGACCTGAGGGGGCGGCAGAAGAGAGTTAGGACATTAGGAAGGGATTCTATTAGGAATGCCTGTTGATCTGTGAATCTGTCATGAACGTGTTCAAGCAGAGCAGGACCACATTCTGTGGCATTGTGAACCCTACCAGCTGGATGGTGGTGAGGTACTTCTTCCACCAGAGCAGCTTCTGGTAGGCAGGGCCCATGGCGGACAGGCCATAGTAGGTGTACATGATGACGTGGACCACACAGTTCAGCAGAGCGTGGAACGTACCCTGCCCACCTGCCGGCAGAAGAGATCACATAGTAAACACGGTCACTATGACACGTCTGGCTGAGTTTCTACAAGCTCAAATTCATGCAAAGCATTGTAAATACCGCCAACATTTGTGAGTGACATGCAAAATATGTTTGTATTATTTGCCCACAAATAATATGCTCAGTTTTAGAATAAGAAAGCTTTCTTGCAGGAGCGTAAAGCCGGCTACCTGCAGCGAAGCGGACCCCGAACCACCAGGTGAAGGGCATGATGGAGTGATGGTAAACGTGAAGGAAGGTCACCTGACTATTCTTCTTTCTCAGCACAAAGAAGACCTGACAAACACACACACACACAAAAAATGCTAAAATCATACCCAACAAAATCGTGGATTATAATATGTCACGCCAGCAGATTACTTTTTAAAACACGTCTGCCAGGAGACTACCGTTTCACTTACAGTGTCCAACATCTCTATGAACTTGGAGAAGTAGTACAACCAGCACGTTGCTGCCATCTACAGGGAGGCAAGAGTGCGACATGTTAAGTTCATCTGTGTTCGCCTCTCGGAGAACCCTGCGCAACCAATCGACTCTCACGAGGAACTTGGGCGCGCTCTCTTACCCTCAGGCCCTGCGGCGAATCAGAGTAATCCACGGGGTCACAGCGGAAAGTGTACCCAGTCCCCCAGCCGGACACCACAAACTACAGGGGGGGTAACACAACACACATTACATTCAAAACCAGCGTCGGTTGACTTGGAACGTTCCTTTCATGACACATATAATTCGGTTTCTGTCACAAACAGTTCAGCTGTTATCATCTATATGTATTTAATATCGGGCCCCATCACTGCTTCTTAAATTTTACGGAAGTACGTTTGAATCAAGTCAAGGCCAAGGCAGAACACACTTTCATGTGGCGTGCTGTTCTGCCATACACCTGCCTTTCAGGTTTAGCCCCCGCCACGAAAACACAACAACTGACATGCTGGAGAATCTAAATCAGCAGAAAGGAATCCGACGTAACACGTTTATTGGCCCAATACTAGGACAAAGAACAGGGTGGCCATTATGACGACACAACCTTAAGAGGAAAGAGGCAGCACCTGTTCAGTCATCGCTGCTGGGGGGCATTGGTTTGACAGTTGTAGTGTCCATTTCCCTTGGGTTTTAAGGACGAAAATATTCCTAGATACTCCGCATTTGAGACCCCAAGCTCAATGAATTCTAAGTTAGGAAACGCATGCATGAGCAGACATCTCACCATCGGGTCTGGGAGAGCGAATGATAATAGCGTTCTATGGGCTACCTCATCCAACCAACCTCATAGCTCATGTAAACGGACAGAGCCACCACTCCAAAGTTGTAGGCGATGAGGATCCCCTTCAGGTCAAAGCCTTTGCGGTTCTCCATCAGCCTAGGGCCCAGCGTTGTAACAAAATAGATGTACACCGCGATTATTATGGTCTGGGGGAGCGGGGACGACATGAGCATCCAGTTGTCTGTCCGAGAGTCTGGGACATAGAGGGGCAGAGAAGAAGGGTCAGTTTCTAAAGCTTCTCCATGAATGAAACAACAGTAAAGTACAACACATTCATCCAACTAAGTAAACATTACACTTTAACCATATGAATTGTATGTGGTCATTTTGAAGTAGATTCATTTGGAATATTCTAGGACACATTCGCTATGGGTGACCACAGCGTATCAATTGCCTCACCTGCATTTTGCATGAACTCATCGTGCGCACGTACAACAATGGACCTGAGCTCACTAAAGTCCATGTCAACTCCGGGTTCCTTCAGCAGTCCTGGAAGAGAGGTCAAAGGTTAAGGGGTCAGTACAGGCAGGTCAGAGCTTTGTGTAAAGAGACATGTCCCGTAAGTAACTCGACCAAACCCAGTTCAACAACAATTTCAGGCAAGTATGCTGGCTGCTGCTCCTACTCAAACATGGCACTGACCCATTTCAAACCTGGGGTCGCCCAGTACAATGCTCTGGCATCAGCAGATATTCCTAACGCCAAACGCAGAACATGCCACCCTTGCTAAAAGGCCGCTTTGTTACACGAGCCCACTCAAACATTTCTGCCACTCTCTGCTCTTTCCCAGCATCTCCGAAGAACAAGGGAGTGTGTGTTCGGAACACAATGACCAACAGTGGAGGGTCATCACTGGACAACGGGAAGCAAAGCAGAGTTGACCAAACCAACCAAGTGGGTGGCACCCATCCACTGGCACTCACACAAATGCCCAGGCTAACATTCGATTTCTGTAACACAAGGCACCATGTGCCTATACATCTTCCCTGACCTACTGTAGTGTTGAGGCAGGGCTTATTAGGCTAAACCAGCAATGTGTCGTTTTTTTTGTTTTGTTCAAGAAAACAAATGTCATTGCTAATCCATTCTCTGCATGAATTCACAATGGGTTTTTGTAGTTCTACAGAAATGTCTAAAGATAAAGAGATAAACTGGAGGAGGAAGTAGCACTAGTGTCAAGTGTCAAGTTCAATTGTCTTGTGAGTGTCATCATGTTTTTTACTGAGCCAAAAGCTAGACTATTGGGCTTTGAAAACAACAGTCTGGAATCACATATGAACACTGTTTATAGGCTGACTGTCCACTCAACGGAGAAAAGTCACCACCATGCTCAAGCCAGATCAATGTAGTCTATCAAATCACCTCAGACACAAGGGCCATGGAAAAATAATACATCTACATGGGATGGTTATAGAAATAAGATGAATTCCACCCTAACACGATTTCTAACAAAACTAAAAAAATTGTTGTGTGTTGCATCATCTGAACATTTTAACCATCATTGCATTTAATAAATTCTACTTATAAACTAAACTTTAAACTAACTTCAATAATTCAGAGTACATTGCTACAACCTTTTAATGCAACTTTTTAATGCATGCTGAAACTGCAAGTAAAAGAAGTGACAGTCAACCCCATAGCAGGGTTACCTTGTGAGGCTTTCACATTAGCCATGTAACTAACATGGCCTATTCAATAATGTATGCCACAATTCAGGAAAACGGAAATTCATGACTAAAGTGGGCAGACACCATTCGAAAAAGTACAAACGTTCTGCTAAAGGCCCTATTCTTGTCGTGCAGGTTTCCAAGGTGTGCCCGTTGGTTGCAATACACTGAATGGCATGGATCCTGGAGAGGTCATTGATGCCGCTGGTGGAGTTATGGCAACTAGCCAATACGGGTGTGAGTGAAGTGAACTCGCCATCTCATTGGGTAAAATGCAACAGGTCGCTCAGGTACTCACTCAGATAGTTTCGCCAGTATTCACAGACAGAACTGTCAGGACTTACTTTGCTCCACAACTAAGTCTAAATAACACAATGTAGAACTTAAAGCCCCAGCAATGTATTTTTATGTATATGAAACAACAGCACGATACAAACGGTGGGTCACAATTGAATAGAATAAGCTACTATTCCTGGATTCTTCCAAGCACTTTCCTAACAGTTTAGGAAAATAATGATATGTCCTATTTAAAAATGGTAATACAGTGATTTTACAGACCTCAGGTTAACTATTCCCAATCCAAAGGTAATATTCCGAGGCTCTATTCTGCTCCGCGATGGTTGTATTGTACCTCCCGTCTCGCCTGTGGCGCAACAATGAGCAATTGAGAAAGGCGTGTTTAAGTCTATTTATCAATTTACGTTAGGTCCCCTCCCATCTCCAAATGATGGTTGAAATGCAGGGCGGAGATTAATGTGATTGGGCAAGCCTTAATATTCTGGTTGTAAAATATAATTACAAAATTAAACCACAGGTAAAACATTTTTGCCATTAAAAACGTCATGTTGATTATATAAAAAAGCACAACACAGAACTATAATTGTGAATCTCATTCCCTTTATTATAAAATTAAAAAGTGTGCAACACAAGGTTGTTTTGACAAATCGTGTGCTATTCCATAATGTGTTTCTTTACGATTTTGCTCAGCATACAATATTTCAATATTTTTATTCAGCTAACTTTATATAATCTGTGCTGCAATCACATTTCACATTTAAAATAAAAAAGAGGAAACATGATCCCCATTCCTAACGTGTAATTTATCCGTTCAGATCACTTGTATAACTTATGGCCTAGGAAATTAATATGTTCTCCTTTAACTACCATATGTAAACAAGCATGCATGGACGGGTCTCTCAGCAATGCTTTGTATGGAAGATAAAGAATTATGTAACTTAAAGCTGCAAGAGGCAAGTATATTATAGTAGGTGATTTT
>JAVQIZ010223256.1:0-10660 GCA_036023535.2 Galaxias brevipinnis | reverse complement strand
CGATTGTCGCGGTTAATCACACTATAATTAACGCTCCGATCCGGATGAAAACAAACACGAGACTGACGTCCTGCTGTCGAGCGATTTGATCGACTGACTATTTTGCCTGAGGGATTGTTATTTTTTTTCTTGTCATGTCTCTGAAGGGTTTTCATCACTCATGTTATAATATGTATATATATATTGTAATGATGACGGCTTTATGTTTACAATATGTTTCCGAAACATACCACGCATAACACTTGTGTTCTTATTGAATAAATCAACATGTTTCTGTGCTTAATGATAATCTACCGCTGTGACCCTCACCCTTCATGTTGCTCCATGTTCGATCCAAGGGAAGGAAAAAATCACCACTGTTCTTTAAGGGCGATGTAAGCTAAAGGAAACGAACTGAATGCTTTAAATAACAGCTTTGGCCAGACGTTCGACTATTGATGCCATTCTGTCTGTATGCTCTCTTGATTCATGTGAATTTATCCATCCGATTTATGCCTGTTTCTCCCTGTGGGACTGTTTTCCAGCTACATAAAATAAACTAGCCTCTAGTCCAAATAGTGATACGTTGTTTTTCTCTAAAATACAATAAAAAAGATAGTTGTCTAACATGTGCTGTTGAAGTTTAGATTGCTACTAGTGCCTAAAGTCATTTTGATGTGCCCTGATGACCTGGCGTAAATGGATATATTTTTTAAACAAGAAACCCCAACCCTCTGGAATATTCTCTTCCTGTGCAAAGAGTGCATATGCATATTAGAAAAAGCTAAATACATATGCTTTATTGTCTATTGCATCAACCAGTGCATGTAAATATAAGACAATTCATACAGTATCTACTCATGCATCTTCAAAAAGTGTGTTGCCATTTTGAACTTCTGTGCTCACTCTTTTGATAGAGCACCTTCCTGAGAAATATCTGCGTCCAGTGTCACACAGTATAACAGATGTGCACAGCAATAACATAATTTATTGCACTGTTGCTGTATATTACTAAAGGATTAATGAAACCAGTTGTGCATACGTAATGGGATGCTCCTATTACAAACATATATCAAGTGCTGTTTATGAAGCACTCCTGTCAAATAACTTTTATTGAGAGAGATTGAGGGATGGATCTCGTATCAACGTAGAGAAAAAAGTATAACAGCAGTCTCTCAGCCCGCGATAAAGGTTATATCCAAAGCGGCCAACATCCCGACCTGTCCTTTGCAATCTAGTCAGAAACAACAATCTTTGTGCTCCTGTAATAGAAATCTTATCGTAGCCCTTCGATAAAGAAATCTCACAAAGGTATGATGCTTAACAATACAAAACTTTAATATGTGAATATAAAAATAAAAAATGACAATACACAGAAAACCACCCTGATTTGTTTAGACCCCAAAACATCTGGTACCCATCACCATCAGGTTCCAACCTTATGGCCTATGAGGTGGACAGGGGAAAGTGGAACTCCACTAACATACATTGGTTACCTATATAGATGTAATTTTTCCCTTATTGGGTTTCTTTATGTATTTTCAATTAGCTTCAACCCCCTTCCAACACTGAATAAAATGTGCTAGAACTTCAAAGTTTCCTTTTGGATGTCAAGAAAACTTTGTTGGCTTGTTTTTTTTTTTACAGATGGGTTTCCATCTGTTTGGACAAGGTATTGGGCCTGCAGACACTTAAAATGGTATTTGGAAAGCTGCACCGAGCAGGGTTTACTTCCTCTTCAAAGCTGTCAAAGCAAAGCAGAGCCATGCTGCTCTATTTTATCATCTGGACTTAAAAGTCTCTCTTCAGCTTCACTCCGTCTGCCCCAGGGAATGGACCCAATGGTCTGAACAACTGAAAACGGGGTTTGACTATGGAATACTAAGGTCCTTGTTCATTAAAGGTTTACTATGGTATTTGACATTTTTATAAAGCCGTTTTGCTATTCTTTTCCATTCATGCAAGCACTTGAAAAATCGGTACATTTCAGTTGAAATTTCATGTAGAAAGCAGGTGGTAGTGTGGCCAATGAAATAAACTGAATAATTTCCTGTGGATTCCTCACTGTCAGAATGGTTATTATAACACAGTCAGATATCAACCTAGAGGGTACAGTGCAGGTAATATGCTGTATTGACACCTAGACACCTTAACTGATGAAACACAAAGTGATACTCCAGAAAATGCCTATGTACACAAACCATTGTAAAACGGGCGACTCTAAACTCGTATTTCGATGACACACACCTTACCCCTGAAGCTATCATCAGACATGTACAGCCATGGAGTGTGTGCTGAGTTTTATTTCGGGAATGTTTGAATTCATATTGTGGCCTCAATATGTTTTTTTTTTCTTCTTCTTCTTCTTCGGTGGTGTGTGTCCCAGTCTCCTTTGTCACTCCCTGTGCACTTTGCCTTGTCATCTCGGAGTTGTTTTGAGAACGCCTCGGGCTGGCAGGGCAGCTGTGATGGCTTCTGATTTCCCCTGGGAGTCTTGGTGCACGGCCAAGTACTTCTAGGTTACACCTAAACCGTCGTGCACCTCCAGTAAGGCACTGGTCTGGCACCCAATGTGTTTTTAAACCCCACTCTCTCTCCCCCTCTCGTTCCCCTTGCTTAACAGCGTACTGTCTAGACTCAGGACTCTGAGAGGGTCACCAGTAACCTTGGCAACCGTAGGTCATGGTAACGATGAATATGTTTCAGTGACCCGGAAGCATATACCTAGCCTTTCTGGATATACAGTACTGTGCATAAGTTTTAGGCAGGGGATGCTGTTTTGAAGGCGAAGGGTGGTCACACCAAATGTTGATTTGATACGGATTTGCTTCTCTCTCACTTTGTATTTTATGAATTGATAAAAAAATAAACAATTAACATTTATATTTTCATGTTTTTTTTTCTAACTTTAAAGACTTCACACCTGCCTAAAACCTTTGCACAGTACTGTATATATAACATACATGTATGAAATAAGGCCCTGTCAAAGGATTCATAACAACAGCACACATTAGTTTTGTTTAGCTTTGAAGTGATATTACATTCAACATAAATCAAATAAATATCTGGCCTCTCCGTTGTCAGAATGACTTTAAGATGACTGTGACTTCTATATATTTACATTAGAATTATTTGTTCATACAATCATTTGGGTTCAACATGGCTTTGAGACATATTGGGCTCCCTGCAAGCCACCATCTCCAAACAGGCTCTGTAAAGCAGAGCACATCTTATATGGAAGGGATTTCTTTGCATACATGCATTGACCACTCCAGATTAATCAGCAGACCAATCCATATGTGCAGTAATCTAATCCATGACCTTCAATAGCACAGTAAAACAGAACTATTAAAGTTATGAAAAAAATTGTTTTTATTCTAAACTCTTGTAAAGATAAACGATTGACCTCTTTACGTTGTGTAGGATAAGGTTTTTGATCTTTAAATCCAATAGAATATTTTGCAATTTTCATGCTCTTTTTTTTTTAATGCCGTGGATTGTTCCAGTAAAATGAAAACAGACAAACAGAGCTGTTTTCTTTTGAAATGCTTGATTGAGAGACAACGAAGGCAACAGGCTCCTTAGGGGAGCTCCGGGGATAATAATACATAACTCTCGTTGAAAAGACCTCGGTGAAACAATTAGATGTAAATTCACATGCTGTGACCACAGCTGTTTCTGCAGCTATTTTTACACTGAAGCCTGACACTTGAAAAGCCCCCATAATGCACAGTTAATGCTGCTGTTTAAATGGTTTCAAAATCCATCTTCATCAATGCCAAGTTTAGCGTCGGTAATACAAATCAATTATGTTAAACAGCTCCTTTCGTAAGGCCTCTGTTGTGCTATTTGGTTGGTGCTATGGGACTGTGTCATTCATTTTAATGGACACAACGGCTTTTTGCTGGATTAAAGTACCATTCACATGTGCTGTAAAAATTTTGATAAAAATAAAGAAAAGAAGAAATTGTCCCTCAGTGTGTTCTTTGCAAAAATGTGCATAATCAATTTAGCAGTTAACGGCACCAAGGATGTGAGGTGTTGAAGCAAATCCCTTGGAGGGTTTTGTTGATATTCTTCCAACCCCATGTTCCTCTCACTGCACTGTGGCCTGAAGGAACAGGTTAGACAGATGTGTAGGAGACTGATGTCCACATTGGGGTCTAAAATCTTTTCCTGACACTTATTTCTTGTACATTGATGAGCATGAATATACTGTGTTCTTCAGTTAGAGATTCTAACCATTAAACATGAAATTAAACACACTCAATTGAACAATTAAACATGCCCAGCTCTACACACATACCAAACCCTACACAAACCTCCCCACCCCCTCACTCACAAACTGCCTACTTGAAATAAAATCCTGGATGTCCAAATATTTCTTGAAGCTCAGTAGCAAGACTGAGCTGATGATTGTGGCTCCTCAGGCTCTCCTCAAAAAGGTTGGTGATGTGCTCCTCACTATTGACGGTTCCTCTATCTGCTCCTCTGCCAAGGTCAGAAGTCTTGATGTGGTCTTGGATTCCACCTTCTCCATGGACCTCATATAAAAGCTGTCACCAAGTCTGCCTTCTTCCACCTGAGAAACATCTCCAGACTCAGACCATTAAGAACGGATGCAGTTGCTGAAACATTAATTCACACGATCGTGACCTCACGCCTGGATTATTGCAATGGTGTCCTATTCAGGGCATCAAATAAAGCCCTGGATAGGCTCCAATATGTTCAGAATTCATCTGCAAGGATTCTAACTCGCTCTAAACCCTGGCAACATATCACTCCCACTCTTCTGCATATGCATTGGCTTCCCATTAAATCTCGCATTTCCTTCAAAATTTTACTTCTCAGCTATAAATCTCTTCATGAACTAGCCCCTTCCTACCTCTCTGACCTCCTCCAACCCTACACGCCTTCTCGTACCCTCCGATCCTCTGACACCGGTCTCCTCACCACCCGCAAAACCAGACTCAGTTCTATGGGGGACAGAGCGTTTAGTGCTGCTAGTCCCATTCTCTGGAATTCCCTTCCCCTTGTGATTCGGAACTCTGACTCCATTAACATTTTTAAATCCCGCCTGAAAACCCACGTCTTCCGTAGCCTACTGCTAATTTGTTATCTTTGACTTTTTATTTTCATTTTATGTATGTTTGTATATAGTATATGTGTGTGTATATATATATTTGATTTTCCCTGCCTCAATACCTTTTGTCTGTCTTATGTTTATTGAACTTCAAATGTTATATTGTGCCATTTTTTTATATATTTGTATATATTGATTAATATTCTAAGCCATGTACGGTGACCTTGGGTGTCTAGAAAGGCGCCTATAAATATAATGTATTATTATTATTATTATTAAACATATAGTGCATGACTTATGATATATGATTATATACCTTTTGCTGGAATAATGTTTCTGAAATGGATAACAACTTGGTAAGATATTTGATATGTGAGATGGCAAGACATTTAATGAAAAGCAAACAAATGCTTAAAACAAAAACAAATGTGTCCACGCCTATGTTAAGAGCCGTCATAGTCTTCTGAGTCGTTCACAACAATAATAAATCCAACCATGATAGACAGAATCTGGCTGGAAACATAAACAAGCCAATACATCCGCCATGATGAAGTAGGCATCATCGACCTTTAACCTGGTACATCCAATGAATTGTTTATATCAGCATATAACATCAGATGAGTATTATAAAGGTAGCATTCATCCTTGGTTGTCATGAACACAGGACTAGTATTTTGTCATGCTTCTAAAGATGTTGCTAGGCAATCCATTGAGTGGCAAGTGAAAAGAGAGAGGAAGAAACCTTCTCTAAGAGATTTGATGATGTGATGAGGACAGAGGTCTGACAGCCCCCGACAGAGCTGTGAACGGACAGTCAGTTCCACACACACACACACACACACTCACACACTCCCCCGCACACACACACACACACACACACAACAAAGGACACATACAAACGCACACAACAAGGCACAACATTGCCAGACCCCCCACAGCAAGTGCAAAGCAATAATGATTGGCTGTTGGATAGCAATGTTGGCTACCTACCTTGTCTTGCTCCCAAAATCAATTACTTGCTCTCAATAACTAATGATATATGAGCTATAAAAATCAATTAGACCCAGATCATTTTGTGGGTAAGATTAATTTCCTTGCGTAATTAATTGCTTAGTTGATAGGGAGACACTGATGGGGATAAAAAGAGCAGCTCTATTCAAACGATGCTGTCATTAATGTGCCATTTTCTATCAGATCCAGCATCCCCCCTCCCCCTCCCCTCCCCCACTCTGAAAGGGAAAAAGAAAGTATAGCAAACTAAAGCCTTAGCGAGCTACACCCTCGTCCAGATTCTCCTTCCACCCCGCCGTTTCATTTGGCAGGGGATGGAAACGGGACGGGCGTTGGGTTGTCTCTGAAGTTAATACACAGGTGTGGCTGTTTGCCCTGTGGAGAGCGGAGGGATTTATGGGCTGGGGGGGCTGGGGGGGATGGGGGGGCTGTGGGGACGGTGAGGCGGGGTGGCTGTAGCTGTCATGTCCCTGCAGCAGGCCCACCACTCAGCCTTGGCTGCCAAGACGCAGTTTACTCTGCCAGCGCCGCCCTTGCATCCCAATGAGCAACCGGAGCAGGAAAAAGCAAAGCTAATGTCAGAGAGCTAGACTCCCTATCCGCCACCACGAGTAGCACCACCTCAGGTACTGTGGGGCTGCGCAGACTCAGTTTTAACCCCAAAAAACTGAAGCGCTTGTGGATTTGAACAAGCGTTAGGAGAATCACCTGGCATCTACAGAACATAAATGTAAAGCATGGTAATGCTAACACCACACCTGAGCAGGTTAGCATTCGCTGTGCTCACAGCATTTTTTAAATTTATTTTTCACTAACTTGTTTTCTACCTGATATCTGTGTGTATTTACCACCCACACCAAGGATTTCCACATCCTTTGTTTAGAGCACTGAGGGGGTTTTGTATTGGAAATAAAAGTGTGGGCAGACAAAACAAATGCCCCCATCCATTACAGTTTGCATCATTGATTTACATTTTCCCCTCGAACAGAAGGTGGTGTTCGCAAATTGCTGAAATCCAGGGCTTTCTTGTGCTTTATCTCTTGCAGTGCAGAGGAGCTCTCATGTATGATCCATTCAGACCGTCCATGAAGGGGATTGTCCAGAGGGCAACTTGAAGGGTCTTTATGGATCATCCTTTGCTGCAGTTCCAGGGACACACTTTCAATCAGAAATGGACGAGAATCCTAAATCATACACATAAATCGCTCACGGTTACATGCAAGAAGAAAACACACACTGGGCCACACGCACACACACACACACACACACACACACACACACACACACACATACACCCACACAGGTTTATTAACCTTATTTACACTCTGTATCGTATTTCTCTCACGTTCTCTTGTTTGCACACACACACGAACACACACACACACACACCCACACACACACACACATACACGAACACACACACACACCCACACACATATACAATTCTTTGACACGTGGCTATGCAAGTGAGCCCAGCAGGAGTACCTAAAGACTCCATTCTCATCCAGATCAAATCGAACCAGACGGAGGACTGAGGAGGCAAACCTGCGGGTGATTGACAGGCTTCCTCCTGGCGGCTGCCACTCTGTGTGGGTCAAGCACAAACAGTGGGTGGCAGAGAAATCCATTAGGGCGTTAGAACCAGACACAGCCTCGCAAAGACCCGGAGGTTCACATCACACGCCACTGCCGAACCAGCAAAACAGTTGTCACGTCTTTCACTCTTCCCTTGCTCGTTGGATTGAATCCTTTGACATGCATTGTGGGTGACAGCACAGGAGATTAATTAGCCATGTTTGGTTCTTCTCTGTTTCTTGAAAAAAAAGAAAAAAAAAAAAACTTGTCCACTGAAAGAAAAATATAAGTACAAGAGTTACTGTAAAACAGGAATACTGATATTTCAATGCAAACTGAATAAAAAAAACGGCATAGTTTGAGAGAAAGGCATGTACAGCTCTTCCTCAGAAACCACCTTACTGGTGTAGGTAAAATCAGTTGTATGTGAAATAATAACAATAAAGAAAAATAGAAAAAGCTATGATAGCTTCAAATGTGTAAGTATGAGGTTCTGACCCCTTCCCATTCTTGCTACAGAACATTCATATGCACACAATTCCATTATCTCAGTTGGATTAATCTAGTCGTTAAAAAATGTTTTTTAAAGGACCACAAATATGTAAGGCCTCTTTGAATGGCCAGCGAGTCTATGAGCTTGAATAACTCAAACATGAACTTGTATCGATAATGAGTATTGACATTTAGGTGTGTGTGAGGTTTCAGTACGTGCCACTGCTTGATGATGTGAGACGCTGGCGCATCTGTCTTTTGGACACAGTAACAGCAACACGATGTTTATAGGGCGTGACACTGTGCGAGCAGCGAGCGTAATGCAATGGACTGATTTATTAAATTGTTTTCCTCACCACAGCCACAAATTTCCCCCCCCATATTATAACGGAATTGGAGACTACGGAGCGGAGCACGGGCGCCTCAGACCGATAAATTACATCAAGGAGAGGTAACAAACCCCCAAATACTATAAACACACACACACACACACACACACACACACCAATCCACACTCTCGTAAAAAACATGTCGAATCCAAAATAACCCCCTGGTTCACTTTGCCGAGGCTTGACAGCGACGTTCCGTGTTTTGGTGAGGGGGTCATTCTCAGATGTGCTCCATGTGGGTCAAATATGCAGCTTATACAATGAGTGAGTGGGACACCTAAAAAGACAATTCCCACCGGTGGGTATTTTTCACGGCACACCATCCCTCCTTGCTTGTCAGACCAGGTTTCCTTATGTGCTGCAGGATGTGGTAGACACCAGGCCCAGTGGTCACTGACCAATTGGTGTGAATCAGCACCTGGTACTTGTTCACACACGCCCACGTCCTGCCCTAACAAGCCTGGCAAGAAGAAGGCTATGAGGTATCCCCTAATGGCATCGCCACCAGAAATCTACGTCTTGATGGAAGGACTATCAACAAACAAGCACTGTTGGGTTACAATTCCGTTACAATTATAGTTCACTTTAATTAATTGTACTCTAGGTATAGTTGTCAAAAGTATAGTATTGGGATCTCTGGCGATAATGTTTAACTACAGACAGATTAACAAATATGGTGTACAGACCTTTTTAACACCAATGACGAAAACCCAACTTGTCCCAAAAACCTTGATATATTAGTTTTTTTAATAGGCTTTTAGAATTGCAAAGAGAGGATATCTCCCCGTTCAGCCCTCACAGAGCGAAGCTTACCTGTCAGCTGCGAAGAGCACTCACACAATCTAGATGTCTGTCAGCTTTGAGTAATGGCTCATCGGCTGTATGTCTCTGCAGGCAGCATCCCACCCTCATCGCACACACACACACACACACACACACACACACACCTACACACACACGAACCTACACACACCTACACACACACACACACACCTACAAACACACACACACACACACACACACACACACACCACAAACACACACACACACATATATAATCACCACCTCCACTGCCATCCAGACCCATGCACATCCATCACAATTACGCCCAGCAGGAATTTGAATAGCTCTGCGTACTTGGGAGCAAGAGAACATCCAGGCCATTTCCTCCTATACCTTCTATAAGAACATTTCTTTTGTCACTTGTGTTTACTTCGTTGACAATGATAACAGGTACGTTTATGACAAACACCTTTGTTCAAAAACAACAATATCTGAACTGGTGTGACTGTTCATCCACGGTTGTCTGTGTCAAATTCAAAGTTTGTCATTCTGAAAAAACAAACATAAACTGTATTTCAACCCAACAACCGTTTTTGCACACTTGGTATTCCTATACATACATGCACAGATATCTTCTATCTCAACCTTTCGGCAAGATTTAAAATCTTTCGGTCACATTTCTCACCCAGTTAAATACATTTAAATTGTCGACAAAAATACTACTTTCGTGCCTTGGCAGAGGATCACTATTCCAAAACCCCTTCCAAAATGGAGACTGACCTATGAACATCATGCATAAATCAGCTGGAACAGCTCACAGTCAAGATAATTGCAGGTGTGGTCTCGATTTGGATACAGTACGTGCTCCCAAAGATATTAGAAGGGATTAAGAGAGGTTGTGACAAAGGGGCAGCAGAAAAAGAGACAGGGGGGTATGTATGACAGTTTGAATAGGTTACAGAACAAGCTTTGAAGGAAATGGCTGCATGATAACTTTGTTCTCTCTGGCTTTTTATACTACTCCATTTAGTTAATTGCTCTCTTGCTTGAAGGGAATATGTTCTCCAATAGAAATGAAGGAACAGATTTATTCCTGGGGTTTACAGACTTCCAGTGAACCTGCAGTTCACTTTGGCCACTTCTTTTTTTTGTGTGTGTGTTAGCATGCGTCTGGGTGTGTACGAATGAGGGGAGAAAGAGAAATAGATATTTTAGAGCGACTCAAGAGTGAGAGAGAGAGAGAGATAGAGATAGAGAGAGAGAGAGAGAGAGAGAGAGAGAGAGAGAGAGAGAGAGAGAGAGAGAGAGAGACAGTGTTCGCGTGAGCGTTTGCCATCCTCTCCTCAGA
>JAVQIZ010223242.1:0-11126 GCA_036023535.2 Galaxias brevipinnis | reverse complement strand
GTGTGTGTTGTGTCTCTATAGAGGTGTGTGTTGTGTGTGTTGTGTCTCTATAGAAGTGCTTCAGGCCAGAGGACAGATCTCCAGGACTGAGAAACCTCCACATCAACAGCAGACAGACTTCTTCGGCAAGGTTGGACTCCTCTCCTCCTCTTCCTCCATCTCCTCCTCCTCTTCCGAAATCTCCTCATCCTCCTCTTCCGAAATCTCCTCATCCTCCTCTTCCTCTTTTCCTCCTTATATTACTATTCCTCCCCTGCCCCCCCCTCCTTCATGCATCTCTCCCTTTCTCCTTTCTCCTCATGATCCTTCTCCTTCTCTTCCTCTTCCTCCTCTTCCATCCATCTCCTTCTCAAACTCATGCTTGTCTACTCCTCCTCCTCTTCCTCCTCCTCCTCCTCCTCCTCTCTGTCCTTCTCATTATCTCTTTAATGATAATTTTGCGCTCTAATTCATTTTTGTTGGACTGTTTCCCAGGGCAACCCCATCTAATAGAAGTGGTAGTGACAGTGGAATTGATTTAGGGCGTTATGGAACTGGCTGTGTGGGCGTTTGGCTACGGACGGGGAGGACGGGGGGGACGGGGGGTATTGACGAAAGTGGCCCACACACACCCACGCTGTCAGAGGAGGCTAACAAGGGAAACACTCTATTTATCTGCTAGTGGTATCCCTGAACCCCCTCGGAGCGTACACGCACACGCACACACACACACACACACACGCACTGACACATACACAGACACACACAAGCTCACACCCACGCACGTACAAAGAATATTCAGATTATGACACCGTCTTTGTAAGTCCTTGTTTTAATAAGAGGAAAATGTAATCAGTTCTTTCCCCTGTTTAATGTACCTGGTAGTGTTCAGCCTGCTTAAGAGTAGAAACACACTGTGTTGTAACAGTTTTAGCCGCTAAGCTACATTCAACTGTGTTTTTTAAAGAAATATCAAATAAATCTGTATTTTATTTTTTTTTATCATAAAATAAGATTTATTTGAACATAACCCTAGCTAGCCTTTACCTTCTCCTCTTTTTAGGTGGTGCTCCCCCTGGTGGAACAGTACCTGAAAAACCACCGCCCGTACTTCCTGTCCACAGCCGCCGATTCCCATGGCAAAAGAGGTCACGCCTCCACCAAGGAAAAGGAGATGATCGCCAGGTAGTTTGGATTAAAACATGTGACCTGTGGTTCCCAGAACTACTCACCATCTGTTTGTCCATCCATTGGACGTCTCTCTGTCATGAAAAATGTTTCTTTTGTTGGTTGATACACGTGTTGAAATACAATAAAGTACTGTAGTTCTGTCACACATTAAGCCAATGCTGCATGTTATATATGTTTTCCCTTTGGTGTATCTCCACCTCTTGTTCTTGCCTGGATCTGTTCAGCCTGTTCTGTAGACTGGCTTCACTGGCCAGACACAGCCTCACTCTGTTCGGTAAGACTGCCTCTGGCATGGAGATAACGGTGGCTTACTTCCCTAGTGGGAGCCTGCCTGCCTGCCTGCCTGCCTGCCTGTCTGTCGGTCTGTCTGTCTGTCTGCCTGTCGGTCTGTCTGTCTGTCTGTCTGCCTGTCGGTCTGTCGGTCTGTCTGTCTGTCTGTCTGTCTGTCTGTCTGCCTGTCTGTCTGTCTGCCTGCCTGCCTGTCTGTCTGTCTGCCTGCCTGCCTGCCTGCTTGTCTGTCTGTCTGTCTGTCTGTCTGCCTGTCTGCCTGCCTGCCTGTCTGCCTGCCTGCCTGCCTGCCTGCCTGTCTGTCTGTCTGTCTGTCTGCCCGCCCGCCTGCCCGCCACTGCATGTTTGGCTGCTTGTTTGTTTGACTGCCGGTTTATTTGGCTGCCTGTTTGTTTGACTGCCTGTTTGTTTGGCTGCCTGTTTGTTTGGCTGCTTCTTGGTTTGGCTACTTGTTTGTTTGGCTGCCTATTTGTTTGGCTGCCTGTTTGTTTGACTGCCTGTTTGTTTGACTGCCTGTTTGTTTGGCTGCTTGTTTGTTTGGCTGCCTGTTTGTTCGGCTGCTTGTTTGTTTGGCTGCTTGTTTGTTTGACTGCCTGTCTGTTTGGCTGCCTGTTTGTTTGGCTGCTTGTTTGTTTGACTGCCTGTTTGCTTGGCTGCTTGTTTGGTTGACTGCCTGTTTATTTGGCTGCTGAAGCCTCTAAGTCCCAGGAACAGACTTTCTGATTAGTTTGGTGTGCTCTGTGGTTCTGCTGTTACTGTTTGCTCCATTCATGTTTTGGTCTGTGTTGTATTTCTGCTGTCTGACATTTGTGTAGTATTATAGTAGAGACCGTCCCCTTGTGGTGTGAGTCTGTGTTTGTTGTCATGTTGTGTTCACGGCCCACATGTGTACTTGGTGTGTTTGTTTCTTTCCCCTCAGGCAGTGATGCCTCCTCCATGGTGAGCTGTCTACAGGTGTTGGCCCAGTGTTTGGACGCTAGGTGTGTGGTGGTGCCTCTATCTGTCACACACTTCAGCCTCTGGGCCCTGAACGTACCTGTTCCCTTTTCAGCCTTCCAGGGAAACGTGCTTCAGACTGACAGAGGCCAGCTTAAAGGCTGCCTAGCATCCTCTTGATGTTGTCACATAGCTGTCATCAATGGCTGGAAGCTTTGTGTGTGCAACCACGTGTATATGTGTGTGCAACCACATGTCTGTGTGTGGGCTTGTGTGTGTGTGTGTGTGTGTGTGTGTATGCTTGTATGAGAGTATGTATCTGCTTGTGTATGTGTATGTGTGTATGACAGTATGTCTGTATGTATGCGTGTGTATGACAGTATGTCTGTATGTATGTATGTGTATGTGTGTATGACAGTATGTATGTATGTGTGTGTGTGTGTGTATGACAGTATGTCTGTACATGCGAGACTATGTGAGCGTGCTCGTGCTCTTTGACATAAATCAGCCCCCAGCATCCACAAAGATCTCACCGTTCAGTCGTTGACCCCTCCACCTCCAGAACCCTGACGAGGTCCGCTCCAGAGTCCGTCAGAACCGCAGTGGGCTCCTTCTTCCAGACGGCGGCGGCGGACCTGGAGCTGACCCTGCAGAACCTCTCCCAGAACCACCCTCAGCCCGGGGGCTTCTCCCAGGTCCTAGTGTCCGCCTGGGCCACTCTGCTGCCAACGCTCACTGCTCTGTTCCAGCATGTCAGTCTGCAGGGCTACGGGGAGGACCTACTGGGTAACACACACACACACACACACACACACACACACACACACACACACACTCTGTCTCTGGTACCTCAACTTACTAAACAACCAGCTGGGAGGACCTACTGGGTAAAACTCCTCCTTTACCTCTTTCTCCCTCTCTTTCACACTACCTCTCTTTTTATATTACACCTCTATTTACCTCATTCTTTTTTCCCCTCTCTTACACTCTCTACCTCTCTTTCGTTTACTCTCACTCTATTGTTTATCTCTTTGGTGACTCCCCCTCTTTCTCTGGGTTCCTCTCTCTTCCCTTATCTCTCAGAGCTGGCAGGTAAATAGGAAGGGAAATCACTCCAGAGGCTCCCTGTGTTTCCTCTCTGTCTGCCTGCTCCCCCAGACGGCCCAGACTATAATTACCTCAGGCCAGTGAGATCAATCCCAGAGAAATCCATCAGATTGATTATCATGGATTGTTCAGCCTGGCCTAGCGTGATTTATAGTACAGAGGTGTGTGTCTGCCACTCTGATAATACTTACACAGAGTGGTTATTATTACCAACCATTAAGAAACAGGTGCGGCCTCTGATGGGGTTTTCTCACCTCGTGAATTATTAATGTTTTTTTTTTTCCCCCAGTGCTGTCAAGATGTACAGTCAATAAATAGAGTCTCATTACAAAATGACATTAAAATAGACTCTATACGCAAAAATTCTAAATAAAATAATAAAGGACAAGGGGAAAAAAAGGGTGACGAGTTTAAGAAACTGAGTTATTAATTTAGGATTATTTATAAAAGTTTTGATTATTATATTAGATTATATAGGTTCAGTTAGGTTAAATTCAGTTAGGTTAGGTTAGGTTAAGTTCAGTTAGGTTAGATTAGGTTAGGTTAGGGTAGGATTGGTTCAGTTCGGTTAGGTTGGGTTAGGTTAGATTAGGTTAGATTGGGTGGGGTTGGGTTGGGTTAGGTAGGGTTGGGTTGGGCTAGGGTAGGGTAGGGTTGGACTATGTTAGGTTAGGGTAGGGTTGGCTTATGTTAGGTTAGGTTGGGTTAGGTTGGGTTAGGTTAGGTTAGGCTAGGTTAGGTTAGGTTAGGTTAGGTTAGGTTAGGTTAGGCTAGGTTAGGGTTGGGTTGGGTTGGGTTGGGTTGGGTTTGGTTCAGTTTGGTTAGGTTAAGTTTGGTTCACTTAGGTTACTCCGTTAGTCACCAACGTTCCTCATTGTGTGTTCAGTGGATGGTGTTCAGGTCTCCTGCTATAAGATCCTCAACGCTCTCTATGCCCTGGGCACCAGCAGACGTGTCTACACGGAAAGGTATGTGTTCTGGGACTCACACACATGATTATAGTACATTAACATATCTGTAACGTAACATGGTAGGGTATGTGTTTTGGGACTCATGCCATGTGGGATTCTACACCAAAGTGTGAAGTGGTTTAACATTCACATTTTGTTATTCAGTCTGTGTTCAGCAGCATTGGATGTTTCTCAATTGTTTTAATCTCTATATTTCAGTGTGAAGTAGTTGAATGTATCTTCTGTTTGCTGTTCAGCCAGCGCTCTGCAGCAGGGGAGTGTTTAGCCTCTCTCTCCGGAGCTTTTCCTGTGTGTTTCCTGGAGCCTTCTTTCATCGAGGATTGCCCCTGCTCCGTCTACAACACTATGAGCCCCGCTCAGAGAGAGGGTAACACTCTGACACACACACACGCGCATGCACGCACACACACACGCACGCACACACACGCACGCACGCACGCGCACGCACACACACACACACACACACACACACACACACACTGGCACACACTCTGACACACTCATTGACACACACACACACACACACACACACACGCACACACACTCTGACACACGCATTGACACACACACACACACACACACTCTGACACGCACATACACTGACACACACACACACACACACACACACAGTGACACAAATACTGACACATACACACACACATGCACACACTTTCAGATAAAGACTTTTTTATTGTCAGCGTCATACCCCCCTTTCTTTGTCCTAATACTTCTTTTTCAACTACTTCTTCCTGTACATCCTCTTCCTCTTCTTCCTGTTCATCCCCTTCTTTCTTATTTTCCTTTTGTTCCTCTTTGTCTCCTTCTACTTCTTTTCTGTCTTTTAATCCCGTCTTCCTTGTCCATTCATCCCGTTCCATTGCAGAGCTAGGCGTCCCAGAGCGGGTGGAGGATGGCTGTGCTCTGATCCCGTCACTAGTACAGTGTTTGGGGCAGGTGGAAGAGCTGGCTGGGACTAGATCCGTTTCCTCAGGATCCGGATCCGGATCAGGATCTGATCTAGGCCACGTCACAGAGGTCACCCTCCCTATGCTGTGCAGTTATGTGGCTCGCTGGTGGTCTCATGGACCGGAGGTAACATCATCTTTAATCGAGGGTTTCCCCTAACAGTCCAAGTGATGGAATTAATAAATACATTTCTGTTGATGTTTGAGGAGTGTACCTGTGTGCATTCAAATAGAACCACAGTAGGCTTTAATTAAAGACGTTGCACAGGGGATTATTTCTCCAGATGTGAATTATACATTTCATCATTATACATCATTCTTTATTAATGTTTATTTTACTATTTGTTAAATATGCAATATAGTTTCTTATAAAACACCAGTGTCCCTAACACTCATGATGGCATTAACTCTTCTTCTGTGGTTGTGTGTGTGTGTGAGATCAAATCTTCTTCTGTGGTTGTGTGTGATCCATCAAATCTTCTTCTGTGGTTGTGTGTGTGTGAGAGAGATCTATTAACTCTTCTTCTGTGGTTGTCTATGTGATCCATCAAATCTTCTTCTATGGTTGAGTGTGATCCATCAAATCTTCTTCTGCGGTTGTGTGTGATCCAGAGAACAGGAGAGGAGGAGGAGGAAGAGGAGGAGGAGGAACAGAGGCCAGTGTGTTCCAGTTTGAGCCCGCAGCATGCTAGCCACCTGCTGGGCAACATCCTGCAGATCCTCCTCAACCACCTGGGAACAGCCCAGGGGGACTGGATGAAACACCTGGCAGGTAAGGAAGGACACACTTCCTGTTTCTCTGTCTTTCTTAAGCCCCTGCTCTTTCTTTCTTTCTTTCTTTCTCTCTTTTTAATTTAAAGTAGTGAATCACTTTGACAGCTGGCTAAGGGGTCAATCATTTCCCCTCTCAGTTTTCTCCCAGCATATCATCATCCAGGCTCGCCCCCAGCTCCTGAGGAGTCACTTCCTGCCTCTGATGGAGAGGCTAAGGAAGAGGGCAGAGTCTGTAATGCTGGAGGAGGAGCACATGAAGGCAGAGGGGCGGGGTGATATGTCAGAGGCGGAGCTACATATACAGGAAAAGATGAACCTATTGGTCAGAGATCTGTATGCGTTTTATCCCCTGCTCATACCATTCGTCGATTCATACAGGTGATGACGGGTGGTTTGGGGTAGACCTAATGCGTGATTTTAAAAGTAAAAGCGCCTTTAGTTTTTATTATTTTTAACCATTTATGAAACTTTTAAAATGTCTTTAAATTCATTTGAAATGTTTGTGGGGGGGATTTATTATATTTTTTTTATGAATGAACTTTATTGATATCCGTTGACCTTGGTGTGGTTTCACTGTGTTTAAGGCCATCTCTGTCCTGTGTGTCTCCAGGTCCAGCTGGCTACAGGAGCGCTCTCCTGAGGCTGAGAGGTTGTTCTGTATGGTGGCAGAGGTCTTCATATTCTGGACCAAATCTCATGTAAAAATACAAATAAGAAAACACACTGATTTTGTTCTGTCAGCATTTTATAGATTCATGTTATAAAAAACTGATTATAGTTTAGTGAGTTATTTTGCATTTTGCTGTACTTGTCTAGTTCACTGCATACACACCTCAGTTTCCTGAAATTCAAAAATTAACATTGTGTAGTCCATAGCCATGAAAAATGCATTGGTCTTTATTATTTCAGATTGTGCTGCAATATTGATGTATGTTTTGGATTGACGCGTAATTGTGTTTATTACCTCAGAATTTCAAATGGGAGGAGCAAAACTATGTGGTCCAGAATGAAATCAACAACATGTCCTTTTTGGTCAACAACAAAATGTTTAAGGTAATTCCTTTAAACATTTAGTTTTACTTCTTCCATGTGTTGTTTATTCTGAAGATGTAAATCATCTATGTATTTGTTGTTTATCAACTACTGAAGATAAATAGTTCCAAGGTGACACAATTTCCTTTTTTTTGAAGCAGATCAATTTCAAATCGAACCACTCACCTTTTCACACGTCACCTTCACAAGCGTTTCTGAGAAAACGATCGAATTCACTTGTCATTTGCCCTCTTCATCCCGAGGTGTCGGCTCCAGAGAGGAGGAAGACGAAGAGGAAGGGGGACCGCTACTCCACACACACCTCGCTCCTGGTGGCCGGCTTAAAGAGACTGCTCCCTGTCGGCCTCAGTGCCTGTTCCCACGGCGACCGGAGTCTCGTCACAGAAGCCAAGGGCCGCTTCACTGGGGTGGGGAGTGAAACCGTACACGCCCGCTAAACTCATTACCGTCCAGCCGTGCAGACACAGGGACAGCTGCTGCTACTGTGCTCTTCCTGCTCACGCATCACACCAGCCTCAGATTGACAGCCATTATTTTCCTCCATTCGCTCCTCATCACCTTCCAGCTATTTTTACACCTGGTCTTCTTTATCTCACTTTCACGCACGCACACACGCATGTACGCACGCACGCTCGCACGCACGCACACACACACACGTCATTCGTAAATGCGCGCCCATGCACACACACATACACAGACACACACACCTCATACGTAAATGCGCGCACACACACATACACACACACACACACACACATACACACACACACACACAAACACAGCTCATACTTAAATGCACACTTCCCTTCTATTGGCAGTCATGTGACCCACAGAGGTGGAAGCCTATTGTTGACTTGTCACTGCTGTCTCAATGGCCGATGATTGCTTTTCACAGAAGGAGAGCGAGGAGGAGATCCGCGAGAGCATTCGCCTCAGTCTGGTCCCACTGCAGACGGAGGTAATTATAGGTATTGTAGTCCCTACAGAGGGGCGGAGCCTAATCCCTGCCTGGCCCTCTGCTCTATGCAAATATGATGATACGCCCAACAATACATTGTTCACTTTAAAATGGTTTATAGGCCCATACACTTTCTATAACAAAGCTCACAATATTAATCCTAAGTGTTATAACACTTAATCCTAAGTGTTTAAACGTACTTGTAAAAGGGAGACTATTCATTGACTGACAGCTTCACGTTACTTTTGATGAATGCATTGTATTTTAAAAGGCACTGTATAAATAGAACCTTTTGAAACTGAATTTAATTTAAATGTGAGACTATACTTTGTGCCTTTTAAGAGCTATATTACATTTTAAAATGCAGGTTATCCACAGTGCCATTTAAGAGCTATATTACATTTTAAAATGCAGGTTATCCACAATGCCGTTTGAAAAAATGTAGTAATATCTGACCTCCATGGTTGTTTCTGTTTTCTCCTGCAGGAGTCCCCGGGTAGTCGGTGGCAGGAAAGCCCGCTCAGAGAGCTCCAAGGTCGAGCAGCCCCCGACTCTGACCCCCTTGCCGCCGTGGAGAGGGTCCTGAGCTTGGCCCGTGTGCTGTATCACCTGGAACAGGTACAGCCCGACCCACGGCCATATCTGGTGCTGAGACTTTAGCTTCAGGGACAGTCAGGTGATATGAGTAGAACTGAGAGGATGGACATCACCGGAATGAGAATAGCATAGCATAGCATAGCATAGCATGGTATAGCATTGCAAAGCATGACATAGCATAGCATAGCATTTCATATCATAGGATAGCTTAGCATAGCATAGCATGGCATGGCATCGCATGGCATAGCAGAGCAGAGCAGAGCAGAGTAGGGCATAGCATGGCATAGCAGAGCAGAGCAGAGCATAGCATAGCATGACATAGGGTAGAATGGACCAAAATTGAACATTTTACTAATGTCATCAAACAGAACGTTCTTATACGGAGCATATTATAATCAAAACCCTCCAAGTGATTTTGTTGTTGTTGAAGGCATTTTTCACATTTCTCAATCATTAAATTGTTATTGCACCCAGCAAAGATATATGGGCCAGAATGCTGGTTGACCTTTAAAATCAAAAAGTGTCTTGATTGATAATACATACTAATGAATGCTAACATATGCGTATGGATCTCAAAACCCTCTTGTAAATCATGTTCAAATGTTTTGATGAATTACATTGGAACCAAAGATTAGACAGCAATCCAAAATCGACCTCATTGCTCTATACACTCAGCACTCCCCTTGCAAAGATATTGTACTTTTATTTTTGTACACTGCAGAGTTCTAGAGTTGAAGAACCCAATTCCATATGTTCTAAGTCCTGTGGGAAGAGAAAATGGCGGCGTCTATGAATATAGATTTTACATAGGGTTACGATTGATGGTTTCGTTCAGGTGGAGCACCCCCAGAGAAGTAGGAGAGCCGTTTGGGACCAAGTGTTATCCAAACAAAGGAAGAGGGCTGTGGTGGCCTGTCTGAGAATGGCCCCACTCTATAACCTGCCCAGGTAAGAACTACCAACCGTAAAAACTACAAACCTGCCTAGGGTAAGAGCAACAAACCTGCCCCAGGTAAAAACTACAAACCTGCCCCTGGTAAAAACTACAAACCTGCCCCAGGCAAGAACTACAAACCTGCCCCAGGTAAGAACTACAAACTGCCCCAGGTAAGAACTACAAACCTGTCCAAGTAAAAATGACAAACCTGCCCCGGGTAAAAACTACAAACCTGCCCCAGGCAAAAAATGCAAACCTGCCCCAGGTAAAAACGATACACATGTCCCAGGTAAATACTACAAACCTGCCCAGGTAAGAACTACAAACCTGCCTCAGGTAAAAACTACAAACCTGCCCAGATAAAAACTACCAACCTGCCCCAGGCAACAAATGCGAACATGCCACAGGTAAAAACGACAAACATGCCCCCGGTAAAAACTACAAACATGCCCCAAGTAAAAACGCCAAACATGCCCCCGGTAAAAACGCCAAACCTACCACAAGTAAAAACGACAAACATGCCACAGGTAAAAACGGCAAACATGCCACAGGTAAAAACCTTTACCTGCCCAGGTTAAAACTACAAACATGTTAACATGCCAAGGTAAAGACTACAAACCTTGAGCCTGTCATCCGAAATATTATACTCGTGTTTTCGAATCAGTCAACACTGCTCAACTAAGACATAAATTATTTTCATATTATTATTTTCATAGAAATTAAGCAATGAAATATTGCTTGCTTGGCCTCAATGAGATGCAAATCTGTGCGTGTGTGTGTGTGTGTGTATGTGCGTGTGTGTGTGTGTGTGCGTGTGTGTGTGTGTGCGTGCGTGTGTGTGTGTGCGTGTGTGTATGTGCGTGTGTGTGTGTGTGCGTGCGTGCGTGCGAGACATGGAAGGCTAATGTTACCCCGTAATGAAGCCATCCATTTAGGTTCTGTCGGAGTGACAGAGCTGGAGGATCACCACGACAACCAGGAGTCAGCCATGTGAATCCCATTACACCCAGATCCTTGTCCACGTTTAGTGATTGACACGTTGAGCCTCCTGGCTCTTTGTTAGGTTTATTTGGCACAAGTATTTTGGAGGGGAGCTTGCCTCGTAGCTTTATGATAGAGAATCTTAAACGCTAGACTTTGCCGTTCGAGCTTTCAGGAAATGAGAGGTTGCATTAGAATCTAGCCTGCACAGATGCAGCTGTCAATCAAATTCACCTGCTATCGGTCAACAGGAATTTAAACTATCTTGCAGTGACTACTCTGTCATTTGGTTAGCTTCTCTTTCTCCTCCTCTCTACCCCTACCCCCATCCCCCCTCTCTCACTCGCTGTCTCTCTCCCACCTGCCTGCTCTCTCTCTCTCTCTCTCTC
>JAVQIZ010223217.1:0-12313 GCA_036023535.2 Galaxias brevipinnis | reverse complement strand
TATGTATTTGTCAAAAAAATTCTAAATGGCAGACTTCAGTGGTCCAAGAGGCTTTTTTGTTCATCACAGAGAGATAGACATAGGAACGGAGTTTGGTGACTCTAGGTAAAATTGTATTGGCGATGTGACCTTTCATAGTCTGCAAATTGGATCACCTATTATAGCACCACCAGCAGATCAACTGGGGTCATCTTTGGCTTGGAAGTAGCTGGTACTGGTAGTAACCAGCCTGCAAAGTTTCAAGTCTCTAGCAATGCCAAATGCTGACAATTTTGGGCATTTTCCCATCAACATAGATCATTATGTGGTCTCTATAGCGCCCCCAAAAGGCAGATGTGAAAATGGATTTGCGGGCGTGACCAGATAAGCCTCAAGAAGCAGTGGGAGGAATTTCATGTGGATTGGACGGAGTTTGACTGATTTATTGGCATTTACGTGATAAGCCACGCCCATAAGGCCAACCATTGGTCCAATCACAATCTTCTTTTAATGGTTGACATAGATTCTACCCTAGAGCATATGTCTAAAATTTCATGCAATTTGGTCATTCACATCAAGAGATAGAAATATGTGGCATTTATAGCGCCCCCTAAAGGCAGATGTGTAATTGGCTTCGCATACATGATCAACGATGCCTCTAGAGGCAGTGTATCAAGTTTCATGGGGATCGGACAGAGTGTCACGAAGTTATAATCATGTATGTGATAAGACACACCCCCTTCAAATTTCATTGGCTTATAGCAGTCACGTGCTTTGGCTGGTAGGTCTGGTTTATACAACATTTGAATATCATTGGTCCATTGTGGCCAAGTTTGGTGCAGATTGGACAAACCGATCAAAAGTTCTATTCATTTAAGTGTTTTTCACAAAATTCAAAATGGTGGAAAATCTATCCCTACGGCTTTAGAGGTTCGAGGCTTTTTTGTTCCCCATGTGGAGATGGACCTATGACCCAAATTTGGTGACTCTATGTCATTTAGTGTATGAGGTATGGCCTTTCAAAGTGTGAAATTTTGTGTCAATTGTTATCGCGCCACCATCTGGCCAGTTTGGGTCATCTTTGGTTTGGGAGTAGCGGTTACCGGTACTGACCCTTGTGCAAAGTTTCAAGTTTGTAGGGTATAGCATCTCACGGGAATTTGCGCCAACGGCAGAAAACATTAATAATAATAATAATAATAATAATAATAATAATAATAATAATAATAATGATGATGATGATGATAGAGAAGTACAATAAACCGGTACAATCACTATAAGGTTCTACGCCTTTCAGACTAGGAACCATAATAATAATAATAATGCTAAAAAGAAAACACCCAGGCTAAACTCATATCATGATGCCTTTTATTTGATCAGTTCCTACATTTTATCCACACTGGGAGAAAATTACATCATGAGCTCACGAGTAGAATAAACAACCAACTCAATAATCTGCCCACTAAAACTACCAAGAGATCAGCTAACTGCTAGGGGGTCTGTGCCATCAAAATGATGTGAGAAGGGGCATTTCAATTGAATGCGAGGTGTCACTCAGGACACAGCTGTTTTTTGGCTGGTTGAAGTAAAATCAGACAATTTACTATGCAGTGAAAACCCTGTCTGTGAAGTGATCTAAATCCACCGCTGACAGCTCAGCCTTGCAAGAAATTGTCTTGTTTTAACTGTAGTATTTTTTTTTTTCTTCCAACATCAGAAACTCAAAAAAAAATGGCTGAATTGAGTACTGCACCTAACCACAGAAGGACCAAACCTGGTGGTAAGTTGGTTATCTTGTAGCTTGGTTTTAAAGTTTGCCTTGTTTGGTGCATCAAAGATCGTGTCAATGACAAAACACGTTTACCTGGTATTACATTAATTTATGCCTTTGAATAAGAATTTGATTATGCAGAGTTTTGGCTTATTTTATATTTGAAAGTCCCTTCAAACACTGGACACCTGACGACATGTGACTCCCTCAAGGCCGTTGGGCAGACGCTTTAAAAAGAAGGCACTGGTGTGGTGACTTTAAAATGAAGTATGGACGGCCAGAATAGATGTAGTCGCTGAGCTGGAAAACCCACAAAATTCACATATGCTTTTTCCACCAAATTAGGTCTGATCTTGAACCGATATCGTTAGGATTCATGGAACCTTGCTGCAATCTAACGAAGCAGCCCGTGTTCCCACCAGTCTTGTGCGGAACCATTTTAATCAAGGATGTGTCATCAGCAGATGGCATTGCACAATATCCCCCACTGAAATCAAGATAGGAAACGTAATAATGCACTGTAACTACATGTAGGCTAATGGAATTATTACAAGTAATGTATGCATATTTCATATGATCGACTTACACTACATTTATCTATACACAATTTACAAGTATCTATACACAATCTACAACGATCTATACACAATCTACAACGACAGAAGCATTGTGTTTAGTCGGCAGACCACTGAATGCTCTTGTTTACAGTTATCCCCTTAGTTTCTCCATTGTTGCCTTCTCTGTTCTTTCTTTCTAACCTGTGGAATATGACACACCCACTATATCGTCATGGTTCGCACTTCGGTTCGAGAAAAAACCTTCTGGGAGCCAACTTTCCAGGTTCAGAACATTTTGACAAGCCTTTTTAATTTTGTTCTCGTCTTCTGAAAATTGGAGTTGCGTTAAAGTAAAATTTTCGTAATTTTTTAATTTTTGAAGATTTCTTCAGTTTTCGTTTTAGTCACATTTTCGTCAATGTTTTAGTCCTGACTCGTAAGGGGAATTAACATAAATGGCTCTGGTTTATATGCACACTTCCAAACATGCAACACTTGAACGGTAGGCTACACGTGGCGCCCTACGCAAGAGGGCAGTGGCTGATGTTAACTGTAACCCTGATGGTGACCCTAACTAGCTTATGCAATCTGGCTAAACTTAATGATGAATTTAGCACCACTCTGGGGTGAGTGTCACTGCTTTCAAAGCGAGAGCAGGCACTATGACACATCACGTGAAGTTTTCCTAATGTAATCAAATTAATGATAATTTCTATTTACTGTTACCTTGGCAGACACTGCAGGGTTTTAGCTATATTTGGAGCTCTCACAAGATTACGTTTGCTTGTTGAAATTATACTGTGGGGCTGGCTTTTGCTCAAAATTTAGCAGACATACAGACTGAGAGCAGGAGAAAATGATCATCAATTGAGAAAGTTGCATGAAGGCAAGAGAAAGGCAGGAGAATTCGTTACGCAATTAAATGAATGGTTAAAAAGGAAAACAACAAATGCCTTGCGACGCAACTTTGATCTAGGTTGTCCGCTTATACAGAGTCAGCTATTTCGTCTCATCTTAATTTGTCAGGGCTTAATGAACTAAGATTTCATCTTAATTTATGTCGTCAACATTTCTTTAATTTCCGTTGTTCGTAACAATTTAGTCGTCAACAAATACTTTGGTCAAAGCTCAGAATTCGCAAGCCTGAACGGAACTCATTCCTTATTGGTGGAGAAAGCATATTAGTGAAAATTACATGTTGCAAGATCAACAAATAAAAGTAAATTTTGATATGAAAACTGCTGTCATTTGTAATAATTGTTTTTTCATTCAATAAATACACTTTCTTCGTAGGGTGATTTATTAGTCATCTTAAAAGTGATTAGCAAAGTAGTTAGTACAACTGAAACCCAATTTTCTGTAATGAAGCTATGAAATTGCATTGCCTCGTATTGTACTGGCATTCTAATGTTCCATTCTGGGTCAGAAAGAGGCCAAATGATCTGAAACAAGTCAGTCTATTGTTCTGAGAATAAAGAATATTACCTGCAACTGAATATTCTGTAGAAAGGTGGCCTACTTAAGAGGGCTAACTGGATAAGTTACAATTGTTTCAGCAATAACTAATCAACATTGATACAAGATTAGGCTTTGTGGTAATTTGTAATTAAATCATTGTTGGATAGTGAATTGCAACATTGGGAATTTCTTTTTGTAGTTAGTACTTTGTTTAAAATAAATCAAATATTATCAAAATGACAAATTCTTACTGATTCCAGACTTGCACGCTAGTGTAATAAGAATTGTCCTAATATAGAGAGATTTAAATTGTGCAATTCAAGTTAAACTTTCACAAAGGTACAAGAGCCTAATTTGATGATTTAATTGAGCAAACTATCCGTATCGCTACCGGGTGTGACTTTATTGCAGGCATTAAGCCAGGAATTCCATCAAATGGAGTAGTTGGTCCAACTTCCCAGATTCCTGGGTTGTCGCAAAGCGCCAACAATAGTGCTCCAGAGGAGAGAACCAGTGGACGTCGAGTGGGAATATTTGACTCCGATTCTGAATATGTCAAACTTGCCAAGCAAGGGGGGCAGAAGGGTAGCTATTCTGTCAGTCTTAACATCACTGTCAATGTCTCACTGTCATGAATAACATATGACAGTTGTTCTTGAGGAATTTTTTATTATTCATGTCAATCATAGGGTTATTAAGTCATGATGATGTTGATGAAGCTGAACCCAGGAAGCCATATACGCCATCTGACTGGTTTGCCGGATCACAGGGGTCAAAGAGGTTAGAGCACAATATCCTATTAAAACAAAACAAAAAACTTTCACTGCGCATGTCAATACGTTTTTGATCTGGAACTATTGTACTACGTTTTTTTATTTTTTTTAATGGCAAGAGCTGTGGCAATTTTCTTTCTGTGAACACGGCAGGTATGTCTTGTGGAATAATGTTCAGTGCTGAACTGTTTTGGATGTTCAAACCGCACATATTCTAAGCTCAGTGCTGGGATGAAGTTTTGTTTTGGATTTTCTTTGCCTACAGTGGAAGCAAAGCTACATCCCCAGGTGGAGGCAACAAGGGGCCCATGCAGCCTTTAGCTGCACCCTTTGGCACTGATAACTGTTCAAGCTGGGAAAAAGAGAATGGTAGCTTTACCGCTGGTAAAGAGAAGGTGAATGAAAACCTATGGCACTGTCTGTGTCTTCATTTGTCCCCTTTTCCACTTTCATCAGTCCATCATCCCATTGAACTTCCGTTGTTATGAGCATATTTATTTCACCCCCGCCCCCCATACGTCAGCATGCATAGTTCTGAACTTTTTGGAATAATATAACATCAGCCACCCTCACTAACACTGCTCTACCATCATTTATGGTACCTTGCCTGAAGCAAAAGGGCTACAAAGATATTTTAGTTGCGTACATCTTTTTGTGAAGTCCAAAACGGAACTCCCGGACCCAACCTTCTTGAGGCCGACATCGCTTGCATTGATATATTCTACTTATGCCATTTTGGAGGTTGAACATGGATTAGCTTTTAACCTTTTAATGTACTGAATTTTACTCAACCCAATTGAAAATAGGCCAATATTTAAGATTTGGCTATGCTTTGGCTAGACACTTAAATGAGTCACGTAGTAACAAAATATCAATCTATTAAGGCAATGTCTTTTAAACCAGATTGGTGAGCTCTGTCATCGTTTCACGCTTTAAGTTGTTTGTGTCAATTTATATTATTTATTGTTGATTATTTATAGAGTGTATAAAATATATTTTTGCCCCTATAAAATATATTTGCCCTGTGTGTAGCCAGATGTGAACATTATTTTGGGATGATGACCCCCTACTCTATGCAATATAATCTGTTTCACATGGCCAATTTGAATTGAATACATGGGATCTTTGCAGACCTTGGAAAAAGTTGTTCATAAAAAAAGTTGTTTTACCACATTTTATTTAACAATTTAAGAGGGTTAACACCCAATACACTTGGATGGCCTCTAAATACTTCGTTTTCAAAATATATTTAAATAATTTTAACTGTAGTATTTTAGCGAGGTGTGGAACCAGATTTTATTCACATTTGACATGCCATTTCTGTGTATGTTATTTATATATCTGTACATGTAAATGTATATACACCAGGGGTTTTTGTACCGTTTCTGTTTTTTTATTAGATGACTGTGTTGGACAGTGCTGCCGCTCAGATGAAGGACCTGTCTGTTACACACATCAACAAATACAAGAGAACGTGAGTGTCTGTATTCCACATTCAAATGTAAAATGACCTTAAACAAATATTTATTGAGGACCGAAGTACCCCAAATTGCAGCAATTACAATGATGTAATTAAAAAATTGGTAGGAGATAAGAGACATAGTTTGGAATTATGGGATTTTTGCTGAAGTTATAAGAAGCAGGAAGTTGAGTTAGCATTTCTAGTATGAAACACGTTTTTGCGTAGCAGTGTTTGTTTGACAAAACCTATGTTTTACAACTGCACACGGTTTGTCCAATCAGTTATATCTGTCTTCTCTCCCTTGTGCCAATGCTGCAGGGCGCATGTGGAAAGGTGAGAGGCCTACTTTTAGCTGACTGGGTGCTGTGGCTAAAGCCTATAAAGTAATAAACATAGTATTACCACTTTAATTATTCAATAGTTGTAGTTGGTAAATTAGAGCATTTACTTGAAACAGTAAACAGGCTGAAATACCTATCCATTTATACTGGAATAATGCAAGGGTTCTATTAAAGCAATTATAGCAACTTATTATCAATACGTTTCTTTTGATTGCACATTGTAATATCTATGGGACAAGAAAATCACGGTTCAGATCAGGATATTGCCCCAAAGTCTCAATATTTAATACTCATTTTGTAAGCCACCGGGTATGATCTCCCGCAAAGCTGATGAATTGCTTTATGTCACAAGGAAGTGCGTCACTAAATCAGAGAGATGCGCATGCTTGGGGTGTAGTCGTGATCGTGCTACCGATGACTGCGAGTATCCTTTATATCTTCTTTGCAATGGTTAGGGAAAATCATTACACCAAGCCAAGGGTAGGGGTCATCAAAATCCCCTCCTACATAATGCTGCCTATAGCAACTTTAAATCATCAAACTATAAAAAAAAAACAGAAAAAGAGCCGCAAGCCTCACGGATTCAATGCAAAGGCGTTGAAGCCAAAAACTACGGTGGCCCTGAGAGGCCAACGCACTGCAACTTCAGAAAACACATGCAAATAGACAAAACACAAGCAAATTAAGAAAACATCTGCATCAATAACGCATGCGCATCATTTAGAAAACGCACTGCAAATTCAGACAACGTAACACAACAGAAACATGCTGCAAATACAAAAACGCAACACATTACAGAAACTCGCTGCAAATACAAAAACACGACACATTACAGAAACGCACTGCAAATACATTCAACACAAGGTAAATGTTTCCAGCGGACACCTAAAAGTGACAAGGATAACACAAGAACAAAGGACCTCCATTGTGTTGTCTGTATTTGCAGCACGTTTCTGTAATGTGTTGTCTGAATTTGCAGCGCGTTTTATAAAGGCTGCGCATGTGTTGTCAAATTGATGTAGATGTTTTCTTAATTTGCTTGTGTTTTGTCTATTTGCATGTGCTTTGTTAAGTTGCAGTGCGTTTGGCCTCTCAGGGCCACCGTAAAAAATGGCTTTCTCAGACATCTTTGAATAGTGACTTCGGGAACTGAGTCGATGGCATGCATGCGATGCGCATTCTCGCAACCAGCACAACTACTCTTTACTGTAGCCCGCATACATTTCTCATGCCAAAGCGTATAGATTTATGACTGAAGCACTTGGCAGCCCTTTTTATGTAACGTTACATTTTCAACTGATTTAGCATGCACCTCTGAACATGAAGCACAGTAGCCTACAACTGTTTGTAGAGAAATTAACACATTTTAGGACAAGTACACCCATTGTAAAAAAGTATGACTCAATGTATTCCATCCCATTATAAATGTGCTTCATGGACACCCTTTTCGAATGATATTATTTACTATTACACTCATCTCAATCACTAATTGATCACACACAAGCCAATACCAAAAACCTTTTGTAAAATGTAATATTGTTAGACTATATTGATTTCAAATGTATTGATGTGATAACCTGGTCCGGGTAATAGCGGAGTAGTCACGGTTGCACCTACCGAAAAAAACGCCACTGCTCTTTCATGGAGGACCATGAAAGTCATTGCTTGATTTCCTGCCTAAGAATCTAACCTATATAATCTAACCTATTAAGCGTCTTTGAGCACCTGTAAAAGCGCTATATAAATCACATCTATTATTATTAAATAAGGAAAAACAATTCGACCCAACAACTTAACTTTACACTAGGTTGTCATTTCAGATTTGGTGCAAAAAAAAAAGATAATAGCCAATAGCAAACTCTAAAAACCGTTAGGTTAAGTTAACCTAGTATATTAGCCAATAGCAAACTCTAAATTGCTGTCAAGTGGGAGGTTAAGTTAAAGGTTCTAAAAAATGGCAAGCATTTGTAGATCCATTTTGCAGAAACTTCCATCATCTCCTCGCATTATTGCAACTTGGAGTGTCAGGACAAATGACTGAATAAAGACACAAAGGTAAAATAGATTATTAGCAGGGTTGCTTTTGAATCTTTTGTGCCTGCTGTTAAAGCCATGACTTAAATTGATTGCATTAGTCTATACTTAGTAGAAATACCCATGGCTGCAATTACAGCTGCTACTCTTTCAGTACGTCTATGAGCTTTGCACATTTAGACACACAAATTCAAAGCCAATAGAGACAACCAACTTTTTTGTTTCAGTGTAGATGGCCTTGTGTGACAAACTAAACAAGAAACCTAGTTAGTTATTGATCACTTTCCTCCTTGCTGTGCTATTTCTTGATGGGAGACAACCAGTGGTTGCCTGTTATCAGTAGTATGCTGATCGGGAAAGGTTCAACTTCGAATCCTCGTCCCTTCACTACCACCACCAGCTTAATCCTGACTGCCTTGATTAGCAACAAATGCACTTTTAAAGAGACTATTGTCTCATGTCTTTTTATTATTATTTTTTATAAATTATGGAATGAGCAAGTAAGGTGAATTGTGAGCTCTTTTGTTTGGGTCATCAGGTGCCATGATAAGAAAGCTCCTCCTGTCAGCATGTCCAAGTTGTTGAGCTTTGGTTATGTGGAGGATGAGAGTAAATCCCCCAATGAAGATGATGCATCAAGTAAGACTGTTCTCTTTATATGTCTACATTCATTGGTGGGGGTATTCTACACATTGTGGTGCTTTTCAGAAGCACGGTGAAGCAGCTTTTCCATGCTGGCTTCCTTTCTGCTTATCTCTTTCTCTCTGCATGTAACATGGAAACCTTTTAGTTAAGTATTCCATTGAAATTGATAACCAATTATAATGAAGTAGCTGTTAGAACCAACATTTGCCTGCTTTGATTTATGTGGTCAGTAATAACATGATTTACCTTGTATTTGACTACCATTACATTTTGGAGATAACCACGCTAAATCATGTCACACCTGTTGAGTACAGTGTCTAAGATAATTACAAAGCATCTTTTAGGTGTGAATCGGTACATAAGAAATCAGAGCTGTTTAATCACAGCTTATCAAGAATGTATCTTTGGACCAATATTTTTTTTTAGTAGACAATGATTTTAATGAAGTAGGTTCGACAGCATGTTGGAATCTAAATTAAAACACAGCAAATTAAATAAAATAATGTAAATTATATCACACAGAATGACAAAGTAGTAATACCATCTAGTTGGTACTTCTTTTATGGCTATTAGATAAAACATAATGTATGTTAGAACAGTCAGAACTATTAATTTGATCAGATAATGGTATTTGTATTTACACAAAGTGTAAAGTAATCTGATGCATTACAATACAACTAAGTTCACATAAAAGACAATAAAAAATTTGTTAAGCATCCAGTTGGATGAGATGTGGATTGTTTGTTTTTGGAAAGCTCTTTAAATTATGCCTGCTTACATGCTTTTTGGAGATGTACGGGACATTACTACCTGATAATCTTTTGGTTTTGATATTTCAGGTGTGACCTCAGAACAGTTGAGCACCATTGCAACTGAAGATGTGGATTATTTGGAATAGAGGTGGAGCTGCAACTATAAAGTGTAGAACATGATACAGTCACTGTCACCTCCCATGCTTCATTCTCCCCTCACAAAATCATTGCCATACTGAGTATTACTACTGTTTTCTTTTTTACTTGTTATTTATTTTGTATTTATTAACCATTGTGTATTATGTTATACCAGTACATGACTGATGTTTGCACAGTTAAAGTGTGTTGGGAATGGGAAATTGTATGAAGTGGAGTGTATTGGTAAGATATTAGTGCTAAAGTGTAATCACTGCTAAGAAACATTGTGTGATTGTTTGTCAAATGTTAAGTTGCGTGCACGGTTAACTTGTCATAGAATGTATACTGGTAAAATTTGTGGGATCCTTTGCATGAACTTTTCGAACTATGTTGTACTTATTTAGACCATGTAAGCAGCCGCTTTCCAACATCTCATTGCCCTGTGAACAGGAGCCCACCATTAGGGGAAAATGTGTAGATAATAGTACCTCCAAAAATATACTTTTCATATTTCCATTTTCATTGGAAATATTGTAACTTTTAGATATATTGATTGGCCTGCACATTAGAAAGATCTCTCGTGGATCCCACCTGTTCTTTCTCTAATCAAGCTATTGGTAACATGCCAACATTTTCTTTTTAAGTTATATTATTTAAGTGTTTTCTTTACAAAAAGCTCTGTTTTTCCTTTGCCTGCCACAGAATGGTAGTTTTTCATGGTGAATCAATTTTAATATAATATCCTTTGATCATAGTAATGGTGTAGAATGTAATGAACATTGTCAGCTTTAGGACTTTTTTTGGAGGTCTTAAGCTTCTCTAATGGAAGCGACCAGCGAATGCAGGCTTAATTTAGAAGGCTATAATGCTTGTGAGTGACAAGCCAATTGAACATTGGTGAGTGTCTGCTTGTGACATAGTCAAAGGTTCATGCTAAAAGATCTAGGTTGATTCAAAAACTGGCAACAAATCAGTGTTCTTCATTAGCACCGTGCTTATCTGTTGGTATGATGTTTTGAATACTGATCAGATAACTGTTTTGTGATGCTTAGTTGTATTTTTTACTAAATTCGCAGATAATGGCAAATGTGTTGTACTCTTTAATTTGCTTTGCCGTTGTTTTACTTGCTGAAATATGGGTAACATGCCATGTAGTTTCACTTAAAGCTTGGTCCAGCTTGGTCTCTTATGCAACTCCCAGCTTGTCCCATTTGTATGCATAATTAAAGTAGTGGGTCATCACAACATTCCAATGATGGGCCCTATGAAATCTTTTTTTTATCATGTCTTAATTTCCATTCCATTTTTGTAAATCGATTTATTTAGATTAAATTACATTAGATTTATTTGAACATGTGCGTTTGTAAAAAACTAATTCTTATAAACAACACACATAAATATATCTGGAAGAAGTTAAATAAGGGAGAGTGGGGTGAATTGAACCAGTTTTTACTTGGGTCGTCTTTAAAGTGAGGGCATAACATTAAAGTCTCCAACTTAACGATGTACATACAATTTCAGGGTGTGGCGCATCCCTGGTAATAACTTTCGATCTAAAGTAAACAGTTTTCAAAATAAGATTTAAAAAAAAAGAAAGTGGTCTCTTGGCTCAACTTGCCCCTGATGAAGGATAAACTGTTCATTCTTTATATATATATATATACTTATTTTAGGTGGGGACTGCAATTTGAACCATTTCTGTAGAATGGTATTTCAGGCCAAACTGCTTGAATTCTATTGGAATAGGTATATAACCTATTATATGATCATTGTACAATTTGAACCATTTCTGTAGTTCTGACTGAACTGCTTCAATAAATAAGCACAATAAATAAATAAATAAACTAGAAATGCATTTCCCTGCGCGAATGTGATGTGATGCATCGCAGTTATTCGACTGACCACCTTAGCACGCAGAACCTACCCCTGCAGCACAAGCGGATTGCGGTCCGAACCCTGTTTGTTGTAAATTTTCTCGATACAGCACTTTAACGCATCAGGAACCCCCAACAAACACCTTTTTTTCACAATAGGTAACAGTAGGGGAACATATGTTTGACTTGTCTCCCGCAGGAACTGCGACTTTTGTTTCCGGTTATGACTTCATGTCAGACAAGTTCCGCCTTGCACACGCAACGATGCAATATCCGTGCGGGTACTTTAAGATTCGTCAGCTCGATCCAGGCTAATAAAGCTAGACTGGCGCAACTACAAGACGTGGCTTTGTTTTTGAATCAGTCATTTCAGGGGTTGTCATTAATGATAACAGTGTTCAAAGTAAGAGTTGCAAAAAAAAAATTTTTTCATATGCCTTATATAATTTGCTATGTATGTTTAACAGGGATTGTATCACTTTGAGATTACTCTAGCAAAGTAAAGCACAATCCAAATAAATTGTATTAT
>JAVQIZ010223191.1:0-20563 GCA_036023535.2 Galaxias brevipinnis | reverse complement strand
ACTGCTGATGCTGCACCAATCCGCCTGTCAATCTCACGCTCCATTTTTCCCTCACTCGAGAACAAGAACCCGAGATACTTGAACTCCCTCGCTTGGGGCAGCAACTCACTCCCAACCCTATTCGTTTTTATTATTAAACGTTTTAAAATTTTTAACATTTCACTGTTTAATCGCTTGATTTGAAATTTAAACAAAGTAAAAAGAGGTTATCAATACCAATCGCCATTTATCCGGAAATGTGATTGAAGATCAGACCAGCCAATCAGAATTTTAGCACATTTCTAATGCTGTGGTATGTTTTTGAGCGAGCACAGAAGCAATGTTTAAAGCAAGCGCAGTGGCAAAGCCGAGCGAGCAATATCAGGCATTGTGCGTGAACATATGGACTTTAGCAGACATGCAAAACTTTTATTGACCACAAAATTAATTTTCCTTTGCTCAACATTAGTTATTATTTGCGCAAAGTAAAATTTTTCCTTGGAATTATCCCTTCACGCGCACATAATTGTGGCACATATATAACGCCATACTGTTAAGGCACAAGGCAACTTTGCCACTTGCAACTTTTGGAGTATGGAATAAACAAAACAAAGGAGGCATATATTTCTGGGGGGTATTCCATCAACCGCGCTAATGAAATCGGCGCTTAATAGAAAAAGCCTGGCTTGAACTAGCGTCACCTTTGACTTAAGCCTCAAGCCGTTCCATTAACACAATTCGGCCGTCTCCAGTCAACATTAACTCAAGCCAGGCTTGTACAAGCTGGCATTGTGTGTGCGCACGGAGAACAGAAGCAGGCTGGAACAATCGATTGTCAAAAAGCAGATAAAGTGTCGCAAAAACCAGAAGGAGCGGTGCTATTCTCGCGAGAAAATCAGGTCAAAGGAATTTGGCACAGACTGTCTCATCAACAAAAAGGGCAATACTGCTGCAATTTTCAAGACGAGGGAAAGTGCGTGACCAAAAATTGCAGACAGATTAAATGCGTAATTTAATAGCCTACTTTCTTGTGTAAATTACCATTGACATTGTTATGATGAGACTGCGGCATCAGCAGGCTCAATAATCTGATTCATACTTTATATAGGCCACTAAGTGAACACCAGGCAAAGAGCATGTTTCACTGATGGCAAGTGCTTATCGCTGGGGTTGGGGTTCGATCCCGGCATTGAGTGCGACTGGTGCATGTCGTCTCATTATTGCGCCAACGAAAAAGCATAAATGCTCTGTAAATAATATCTTTTTTAATATGGTGACAAAGAAATGTCATTTTTAATGTCACATTGTGTTTTAGATAGATATCTGTCACAAATAATGCAATTACAATAAGGAAATGGAATGCTAAAGTGAACACTTATTTGTCATTTCAGCATTTTACTTTTTTAGGCCTATGTGGCAAGGTTGCGAACACAGGAATCGGACGTAAACACTTATATTCATGCTTGGTCACATACATTGTGAGAAAAAGGTCTGAACCTACGTATGTTTCCGAACATGGACATACGGTATGACAAAAGTGAAGCGAGCGAGAAAAGACACTTGACGGAACTGTCTTTTGGGATTTTGTTTCCACCTGTTGGATATTTTTTGTAACACAGCTAAAGTAAGCTTGACAGTTAGCCTACAAAGGAGCAGGCTAGTTCAGTGGTATAAAATACCTTGGTAACTGAGCAGGGATTCGTATTAGCCACAGTAATGGAACGGATCTCTCACTAAAATTAGCCAGACTTATCTAAATAAGCCAGGCTTTTTGCTTATCTAGCTTGATGGAATACCCCCCAGATCACAAATCTAGCTCTAGTTAGTAGTGTGACTATTGGGACGGGCTTCAGACAAATTCAAGTAGGGACAGTTTAAAGATATAAAATAAGTAATAATAATAATAATACATTTAAAGCACTTTTCATCATTAAAACAATCTCAAAGTGCTACAACAACATTTTGCTATCACAATAAAATATACACAATATTGATAAATGCTTAAAACAGAACAACAGAGAGGAATTGACAAATAAAATAACATTAAAACACAGTTAGCAAAAGGCTTTCTTAAATATAAACGTTTTTAGGCCTGTTTTAAAACAGAATAGAGTCTTCAGATGGTCTGTGAGGGCTTTCCACAAACGGGGGGCTGCAGCACTGAACGCCCTGTCCCCCATTGAGTGGAGCTTAGTTTTGGGGGTATCTTTGAGGTAAGAGGGGGCATTGCCATAGGAGCATTTAAAGGTCAGTAAAAGGATTGTGAAGTGAAGAGAAGACATGATTGGAGTAATATGGCACTTCCGCACTCTCATGATGATCCTGGCAGCACTGTTTTGTTTATATTGCAGCTGCTGATGGTTCCTGCCAGAGAATAGTGTGTTGCAGTAGTCCAGCCTTGAGAAAACAAAGGCATGGACGAGTTTCTCAGAAACTGGAAGGGTGATGGTAGGACGAAGTTTGGGGATATTTTTAGACTACCACCTCAGCCTCTCCCCTTTTTCTCTGAATCATCAGAAGCAATGATAAAATACAAGGGTGTTGTGACAGGGAACATCAAAAATATAAATAAAGTAAAAGGGAACAAACTAGGCATAAGCTTAGGAAAATAAGTGAACTTTCAGACGGGATTTAAAAATGTCAATGGAGTCAGAGTTTCGAGTTGAAGGGGGAACGGAATTCCAGAGAATGTGTCTCCCATGGGGCCGACTCTGGTTTTGCAGGTGGTGAGGAGACAAGAGTCAGAGGAGCGGAGGGTACTAGAAGGCATGTAGGGTTGGAGGAGGTCAGAGATGTAGGAAGGGGCTAGTCCATGTAGAGATGTATAGGTGAGAAGTAAAAATTTCAAGGAAATGCAAGACTTGATGGGGAGCCAATGCAGATGCGGAAGAGTAGGAGTGATATGTTGCCAGTGTTTAGAGCAAGTTAGAATCCTAGCAGTGGAATTCTGTACATACTGGAGCCTATCCGGGACCTTATTTGATGCCCCAGGTTAGCAAAATTGCACCAAGATTAGCAGACAATTTTACCAAGATTGCGTGCTAGAGGGGAGGGGGAGACTGTAGTACCATCAGTGAAGAGAGAAATATTGCCAACTTTAGTTGGTGTGTTTGGTGCCAATTTTGAGGAGTTACATTTGATTGCTGTTCAGTTAGAGATAGTTGTCCTGCATCCAGTGGTTGATTGTAGACAGGCAGTTTCAAAACAGGCAACTGGAGATGTGCTGATGTAGATCTGTGTGTCATCAGCATAGCAGTGGAAGTTGAAGTTGAATTGTCTAATTATTTGACCAAGAGGAAGGACATAGATTATGAAAAGGAGGGGCCCCAGGACAGAGCCCTAGGGAACACCCTGTGTGACTGGGGATGTATCAGATATGAATCCATTAAGTGAGATGAATTGATTGATTGTCTGTTTGTGAGGTTTGACTGAACAGAGAGTGCAGTCCCCTCAACACCCAACATTTGCAGCCTGGAAAAAAGTAGTTTGTGACACACCATATCAAAAGCTGCACTAAGGTCTAACAGGATGAGGATGTTGAGGGCCCCTGCATCAGCGAAGGTAAGGAGATCCTTGGTAACCTTAGTGAGTGCTGTTCATGTGCTGTGAAGTGTGCAAAAACCAGACTGAAGGGGCTCAAATAGATTATTAGCAGATATAAATTGTTGTAACTGAGATGCAATAATGCGCTCAAAGGTTTGTGCAAAAAAGGGTAAGTTAGATATAGGGCGGTAGTTTTCAAGAATGGTTGTGTCTAGGCCAGACTTAGGATTGGAGTGACAGAAGCAGTTTCAAAGACTGATGGAAAAACTCATTGGGAGGGATTAATTGATTAGGTTAGGTGAGGAAGAAAAGTAGGTAAGCATGATATGCAGAGGACAGGTTTAGATGACAATCACCTTTGAGACATGTGCAGGGTCAACCAGGGTAAATGAGGAGAAATGAAGGTCGGAGGTAGAGAGCAGAAAGTCACCCACACCAGGGGACACCGTGGTTGCGCCCGAAGTTTGGAATTCAGGGAAGAATAAATGTTAAATATTTTATCATTAAAATACTGAAGGAAGGAATTGGCAAGCTGGGTGGAGGAAGTAGACATGGTGTCCTTGCGGGGGTTGAATGAGTTTGCTCACAGTGGTAAAGAGAGTTGGAATTTGGAGCATTAAAGATGGCAGAGAAGTGCGATGAACGTGCAGCAGTGAGTGCATTGCTGTAGGAACACATGAGAATATGAAGAGGTTGAAAGTGGACAGTGAGTCCTGTCTTTGAGCACAATCGCTCAAGGCGGCGACCAGCCTGTTTCATTATTCAAAGTTCTGAAGTGAACCAGGGGGACGAGGCAGTAAGTGTGACAGTTTTTGTGTATAAGGGGGCAAGTGTGTTTAGCGAGGTAGAAAGAGTGGTGTTAAGCAGGTCATCCAACTGATCAGGGGAGACGGTGGCAAGTTCTGGGCGTAGGGCAGCACCAATTACATCAGACAGAGAAAGGGGGTAATATTTGCTTTGATATTACAGAAGGAGATTAATCTTGTGTGGGGAATTCTAGTAGACAGAGTGAAGGGTGAACTTGATAATACTATGATCAGACAAGGAAAAGGGGAAAACTTGAGAAATAGTTAAACCAGTGTCAGCAGACCAAATCAAGGACCTTTGGTATGGGTTGGGAATGTGACATTCTGGGTAATATTGAAACAATCTAGTACATCAGATAAATCAGAGGGCTGTTTTAAATTTGGTGAATCCATGTGAATCTTGAAGTCTCCGAGTACTAGTAGATGTGGGGAGTGAGACGAAGCATCAGTGAGCAATTCAGAAAATTCTGAATTTATTTTATAGCTTTATTGTTAAGAGACCGGGTGTTTAACAGGGCAAAGCAACATTTTTCAGATTCGGCCTTAGTCAAGCCAGTAAAAGGAAATGTTCGCAGGCAGCCGTAGTTCATAGGGCGGTGGTAATGCATGAGAACAGGGGAGCAAAAAGTAGTCCACAATAACGGGATGCTGCAGCCATCAGCGTAGTGTCCAGACCGGTTACATTTGGAGCCGCAGTGAAGATAGGGGCGGCAACGGAGAATGCCAAATGAGCGTAATGATATATATGCACTCAGGGGGAGACGACCAGTATTTGATAGACATCACAGTTCAAATGAAGAGTATTTTATAATCTGGTGGTTGAGTAGTTGATAACTGGAGCTGGAGGAGAAGTAATGGTGGAGGTGGACACGCCAACAGGAAGAGCAAAGTGCTACAGACGGACCAACTCATGACACCCAGTAGAAACACTGATGCAAGCCGTGAACCAAGCAAGGGCCGGCAAGAAACCCCAATACTACACAGCCCTTTTCGACCCAGAAAATCAAAACACTGAGAAAGTGATTACTCAGTGCGATTACGTCCAGGGGCTCAACAGCCTAGTAAAACAGTTGAGGCTAACTTACCAAGCTGGGGCCGGGGAGAGGAGAGTGTAACAGGGCGATACCATGCGCCCAGTCAATAAACACGGACGGGTTGTGCAGAGTTGTCTATGCCAGGCCGGAGCTCCAGGAGAATCGATGGGGTAACAGTAGGTCCTGAAGGTGCGAAGGTTCGGATGAAGGTGTTGATGGTAGTCCATAGTGCGTGTTAAATCAGAATAAATAATAAAGTGCTGACAGGTCAGGGAGAACTTGGCGAACTGACACTAAACAAAAAGGGGAACTAACAAAAACGAGCACAAAAACAAAAGTTCCAGGGAGTAGCAGCAGTCAAGCATGACGCCAGAGTGCTCTCACCAAGTCAAACAGGCTAACAGAAACAGGAGACATGATCGGAACAAGATCGATTGTACTAAGGTACAGCAGCAAGAGCAGGTGCATAGTGTGTGGTGCAGCAGTGAGCAGGAGCAGTTGTGAGAGTAAGTGTGGTGAGTGAGCAGCGGTTTAAGTAGACCACGTTAAGCTATTGAGCATATGAGACTGGTTGATTGGTGTGACGTGGATAAATGCTGCGTCTGAGTTGCCCGACTGAACTAGCCCTGCCAGGGCGTTGCCTCATTTGTCATCCGCACTTTCTTGCAGATCATCCAGGATGACAGAATATCCTTGGCATATTAAAACCAGCGCCACAAACACGACAAACATCAAAGCTGTACACAATTAAACGGAGAGCTGTGTGCTCTTCCATTCCTCCACAAAAATCCAACACGATTCTGCCTAAAAGATGGAATGAATAATAGTGGGAAACTCTGGAAAACTGGCACCATCTAAATTGACTTCATCTGTAACTGCTATATTAATATTCCAAATATCCCACATAATGTTGATGTCCAACACAATAATAAAAGTCGCAGCCTCTGTTGTTTGACGGCCTTGACAAAAAATTTACTATCAAATATGCTTGTCTTTGCGCTGCTGCGCCATCCCTTCTTAACTTTCTCCCTTCTTATATGTTTATCTATTCTGTGGAGTAATTTTTGTTTTTGCAGTATAGAGAGCTTGTCTAACAAAAAGGTTCAGTTATTTAGGGTAAGTATCACTAAGCTTTTGAAAATGGAAATAGCCAGGTATTGGGTGCTCTTCTCACTCTTGGGTGCTTTTCTCACTCTCTTTGTAAGTAAGTCCTACCCAACCAAAGAAAACATCCCTGGTGCAATGGTTTTAATTATCAGAAAGTATTGTATAATTCAAGTTAGCATACAATATGTAGATACTGCTTAGCTGTTTATACCAGACATCAATTAACACTACAAACATATTATCCAACATCCAAAGATAGTAATCAAAAGTATTTTGTTCAGTTTTGAAAAAAAACATTACATACCTCTCCATCTTCTTATGATTCTTCTCCTCCCGGGCTTGAGCCTTCATTTGCTGTACCTCAATGGTGTCAGGTTTGCGGCGCCTCATATACAGCTCATGGTTGCCCATGCAAAGCGCCAGAATGCGCTTATTAATACGCAGTCGTGGAGCATAGAATACAAAGTCCTAAACAAAATGTCCATGTCAGCTAACGTAGTCTTATCCATAACAAGCTTATGGTAGCATGGTGGTAACACTAGTAACAGGTCTAAAAAGTAAAACGTTTGTTAACAAGGGTTGACCTACTGGTGCTTTCTTGTCAATTGGTTTAATTACAAACTTCTTGTCATTAAAGGAAATGTTTCTGATTTCACTCCATGGAAATCCAATTTTGGGTGTCATTCTGTAGAGAACAAAAGTAAAAACATTGTGTTAAGTGATTCCTATGTTTATCTTTAAGTCAAGGACATTTATTCAACAGCAACTACATTTCTTATCTTTCTTTGGTTTCAAAGACCTTTCAACATACGGCATATAAATTAATAATTAGTTAGCCTGCTTTTGCAGCTGGTCAACTATTGTAATTGTACGTTTTATTATTATAACTAATGCAGGTGGCCTGCCTGCTTAGGAGATTAACAAGCCAGTTAATATCAAGTCGGTTCTCACTCACTGAAAAAAGTTAAATGAAATATATTCACAAATACACAGTTAATTACTTGCCTATGATATCAGACTACCATTTGTTCTATAATTTCAGTATAGCTGAGATTGCTCACTTGTCAATATGTTCATAGATGTTGAGACCCAAAGCATCCACTCCCAGCCACAGCTCAGATCCTTTCTTATTCTTAATGTTGAAGTAGTTCACCCCATACATCTCAAGGTCCTGAGAAATCTTCAAATACTCCATCATGGAGTCCTCTCTATGCATACAGCACAAGTCCAATTAAACAGAATAGTGTCCGATTAAATGTTATAGATTCTGAAAAAAGATGGTTTGTTGCACATCGGATCACACACTGTTCAGAGTAAAATCTGTCAAATGCCACTATCTGCGATACATAAGGTCGTGTTGTGAGTAAACCAAACATAACCACCGCTTACAGTGCTAGTTACAGTGAGTGATGACGTGTGATTGAGATCACTCGAGTAAATTGTGTGGAAGGTGCTCAAGGGCTCATATGTGAGAATGCATGTAATGTTTGAATACCTTAGCATGCCTTTATGTTCCTCATGCCACACCTGAATTCTCTCCTCCCACTGCTCTTTGTTGAGCTTGTGCTGGTCCAAGACTCTGAAAATAAAGAGCTTCATAGGATGAAAAGAACAGATAACAAAACCTTCACCTTTTTATGTGGCTTGGTGTTGAGTATGAATGTATAATACAGTGTAATACTGGAGAAACTCCGACAAGATATAACAAAATGCAAAATATATTTATATGCAATATAAACACAGGGTGCTTCCAGTGGATTGAGTTGATTTTGCTGTGAGTAAGGCTCTTTGCAAACCTCAAAAATGTTCTTGAAATTTGCCTAAACTAGACCTGAAGTGCAATGAGTAATTCATTTATTTGTGCTATGTGAAATCTTAACGCTTAGAAACAAAAAACAAGACAAAGAAAATGCACATGCCTAACAAATCAGACCAAAGAATGGAAGGGGGTTGCTTCGAACAAAGCCTCAAAATGATGCTCTCTGATTTCAAAGAAGATATTTCCAAGCAAATTGGGTGACTCCGATTGGAGTTCCAGAACCTTTCGTCAGAGATTAAACTAATAAGAAAAGATGTAGCAGAAGTTCGCCCTAAACTAAGAGACTGCAAGTGAAATTAAAGAAGAAGAGCAAACAATCCATCAGTTGGAAGAGAGAGGAGACAAACATCTTAAAAGAGCCTGTTTCAAAGATGAACGAAAAGGTGGAATACCTTGAAAACCATTCTAGACAAAACAACATACAGATTTACCAAGTAAAAGAAGGTGCAGAGGGGGATGATGCAGTAGGCTTCATCAGATCACAACTCATTTCTCTTAGAACTTAACAAGCAAGATACAGAATTAAAGAAGCAGGTACGCCTCAATAAGAAAACAGGTGAAGGGGAAAAATAAAATTAAATCACATATGTAAGGAAACCAATCCCCAAATCTTCCCCCTCAGACCCAAAATAGCCCCTGGGGAACATTCCAGAGGAGCCACCATGTTCTCTCAACACAAAGGGCCATAAAAACCTTGACTCTATTCCAGCAATTCCAGCTGCAAGTCTAAGAAATTAGGATTAAGAAATTGTTGCCTAAGGAACATTCAATGAAATTATAATTTCTTCTCATGTCCAATAATATCAATTTCTTTTTTATCTTATGAAGTGAATGAATTCGCGCCTTTGCTCATTGGCATTCAGCCAATCAAATGACCCAGGCCACCTTCCCAGGACACCCCTTTCTAAACGTCCTATAAATTGTTTTCACAAACAGGACGCTAAGCTTTTAAACATCCAAATCTCAACCTGGCGGCCACAGGCTGTTACAATGGATTGAATAATCGCACCCCCTCTTTCCTTGAACCATGCGGTCTGCCAGCGACCTTCAGAACAAAGGAATTAGGCCTTTGACCTCACCATAGGCCGGAAAACCCTTGCCACACTTTCGAACTTAACTTCACCAAAAAAAACTTTATTCAAACTACGTTTGGGACTTCACAACTTCCAACGTTATTCTAAATGATTCAGAGCTTTTAACCAAATCTACTGAGTCGGAGGACCCGCTGGATCACCAAGACGGAACCAGCGCACCTTTGATCTTACAAGAGGTTAACTACCTCGTCAAAGAAAACCCAAAACCCATGTTACTTTCCCACCTTTATTCAAACAACGAACTAAGTTTCAGAACTTTCCAACTTCACACAACGAACCAAGTTTCAGAACTTTACCACAAAAACCACGGACAACGTTTTCACTTTGGTCCAGCCGCAAACCAGGCCTAATACCAAATGTATTCATTGCCACAGCTCCACCTATCTTTACACAGTAACGTAAATTCATGCTATTCATTAAGTTGATTGTTCGATGCTATAGCCTATGCTGTGTTGTGTTTAGAGTTATCCGATCAATATTTTAACGGTTATACTGTGTGTTTAGACTCTAGCCATAGCGTTAATGCCTGCTAACCACTTTAGTTCTATCAATGTTACATTTAGTCATTCTTTGTAGTACAGTAATTATCATGCTTTCTTTAGATTAGTAAATAAATAGAATTGCTTTGCATTTAAGCTGTGTCTTTTGTTTTCATACAATCATTTATTCTCGTAACATAAGACTTCACTACTTCAGAATTGAGATTGAAAACGTTAACTATTACATTATTAAATTAATGATAAAGATTCGGTTTCCCGCAGAGCCCTGCTTAGGCTAAATTCTGTGTGGTGGTGCTCCGTACATAAGTAATTACATTTCATCACCTTGATCGATTATGTTGTGGTCCGTTTTGGTGGGGCAAGAAGAAAGCACGAGACTCTGACACAGAGGCAAATTGATTACGTACAGGTTTTATTACTTCAGTACTGGAGGGCGATTCAATACAGACAGCAAGGGTGATCTGGAGAGAATGACAATGACTCTAAGTCCCCATCTTAGTCTTATACTAGAAGCCCACACCCTGAACATGGCCCTAGCGACCTATCGTACATGACACCGGGGTCTCTTCCCCTCCCCTTCTTCCTCCTTTGACCCCGAGGAAATAGACATCTACCAGAGCAACAACACGTCTATGTTATTTATTGTGCACTGTCTGTATACCATTCCCATGCCATTTAGGGCAACTGTCGACACACTGCAAGTACCAGACACACACACCTATTAATCGTTAATGTCATAACAAGGCAAAAAATCAATCCCCTTACAGTCTCTAAACCGTGCAGTATCTCAACCGGGGTCCCTCATGGCTCAGTCCTGGGCCCTCTCTTTTTCTATATATATACAGTCACTGGGCTCAGTCATACAATCACACAGCCTGTCCTATCACTGCTACGCGGATGACACTCAACTAATGTTCTCTTTCCCTACCTCTGACACCCAGGTGGTGCAACGCATATTGGCATATGGCTGATATCTCAGCGTGGATGTCAGCTCACCACCTGAAGCTCCACCCTGACAAAACAGAACTCCTCTTCACCCCCGGGAAGTCCAGCCCGTACCCAGACCTAACCATCTCCGGTGATAACACTGTGGTCTCCTCCTCTAGTACGGCAAAGAATATGGGGGTCACCCTGGACGATCAGCTGTCCTTCTCAGCTAACATTGCAGCAGTAACACGTTCCGGAAGATTCCATCTCTACAACATCAGGAGGATACGGTCCTTCCTTAAAAGAGAAGCTGCGCAGGTCATAGTCCAGGCCAGTCTACTGAGCATTTGGTATTACTAAGCAAATAAACCATAAGCAGATGTTTAGAATCATATATAGCTGTTGGAAACAACACAACAGAAGCACACTGCACATTACAGTATGTAAATTTTTTTGGCGGAGTTAAGTATAAATTGTTTCAGGTACAAACATGGGCCAAACATGAAACAAGATGGCCAAGAGGCTTTCACCCCATCATCTCAACTTGAGTATTAGGCTCATACTGCGGGGCTACTTAACAGCTTTATTTAGAATCCCTACACTCATAAACTCAACAAATGAGACTTTTTTACGTTATTCATTTGTAAATGTATATACACCAGCCACAACATTAAAACCACCTGCCTAATATTGTGTAGGTCCTCCTCGTGCCGAACCTGTCGAGGCATGAACTTCACAAGACCTCTGAAGGTGTCCTGTGGTATCTGGCACCAAGATGCTAGCAGCAGATCCTTTAAGAACTGTAAAGTTGTGAGGAGGGGCCTCCAACAAGGATCGGACTTGTTGTGCCAGCACATCCCACAGACGCTCGATCGGATTGTGATCTGGGGAATTTGGAGGGCAAGTCAATACCTTGAACTCTGTCAAGTTCCTCAAACCATTCCTTAACAATTTTTGCAGTGTGGCAGGGCACATAATCCTGCTGAAAGAGGGCACTGCCATCAAGGAATACTGTTGCCATGAAGGGGTGTACTTGGTCTGCAACAATGTTTAGGTAGGTGGTACGTGTCAAAGCAACATCCACATGAATGCCAGGACCCAAGGTTTCCCAGCAGAACATTGCCCAGAGCGTCACACTGCCTCTGCCGGCGTGCCTTCTTACCATAGTGCATCCTGGTGCCATTTCTTCCCCAGGTAAATGATACACATGCACCCGGTCATCCACTTGATCTAAAAGAAAACGTGATACATCAGACCAGGCCACCTTCTTCCATTGCTCTATCGTCCAGTTCTGACGCTCAAGTGCCCATTGTAGGCACTTTCGGCAGTTGACAGGGGTCAGCATGGGCATTTTGATCAGTCTGCGGATATGCAGCCCCATACACAGCAAGCTGCGATGCACTGTGTGCTGACACCTTTCTTCCATAGCCAGTATTAACTTTTCCAGCAATTTGTGCTACAGTAGCACTTCTGTGGGATCAGACGGGCTAGCCTTCGCTCCCCACACACATCAATGAGCCTTGGGCGCCCATGACCTTGTCGCTGGTTCACCGGTTGTCCTTCCTTGGACCACTTTTGGTAGGTACTAAGCACTGTATATCGGGAACACCCAATAAGACCTGCAGTTTTGGAGATGCTCTAACCCAGTCATCTAGTCATCACAATTTGGCCCTTGTCAAAGTCGCTCAGATCCTTACAATTGCCCATTTTTCTTGCTTCCAAAGCATCAACTTCAACAAAGCAACTGACTGTTCACACTGCCTAATATATCCCACCCCTTGACAAGTGCCATTTTAATGACATGATCAATGTTATTCACTTCACCTGGTTTTAATGTTATGGCTGATCAATGTATGTTTATGTAGATCATCAAGGGTTCTGGGGCAGCTTGTTCTTATGGGTTGCTCGCTCCGAAATTTAATATGAGCCGCTTTTCATAAAAAAGTGTTATATCTCCAGTGGGTGGATAAATATAGGCCTGTGAGTGAATGTGCTATCATGTTCATACTGCGGCAATACTGCACCACCCCACTTGTGGGTGGTGTGTGAGGATGTCAGAGAAGTGCCATAAATGCAATATTTTATCTGAGCCCCAGCATCTTCTCTGATGAGAGAAAAACATACTGCTATTAGCTTCAAATATGCAATATGCACACGCACACACACACACACACACACAAATATATATATATAAATATAGTATAGCAGAACCAAAAAATCTGATCACAGCAAAGTGATGATTATAGTTTTAAAATCTTTCTAAACTCAGCTTTATGGAAATCCACCAAAACCATTAATTGAACCATGGAGAACTATTTTATTTATCTAATTTTTAATGATCTAATACATGTATCAAACATCTTATCTAATAGCTGAGATTAACTGTGATATAGCTATATTATATTATATTATATTATATTATATATTATATTACGGAAGATAAGACATCTGACAAGCTGGGGACAGCTACAGCTCCCAGGCTTGGTAATCTTTCATTTACTTTACTATACTCAGTAAACCATCTTAGGCTCAGAAAGAAAATCCATGATATGCTGAAGGGAGTTTAGGCATTTTGGTGTGTGTGTGTGTGTGGGAGGGGTATGTCAATTTCACATTTAAGACACCATGTTAAATGCTTTACCTATGTATGTCTTGAGCGAGTTGCTGCTCAAACCAAAGAGAGACTGGGTCTCTCTCTGGGTGTGTGAGATGGTTCGGCAAGAGGACCAGAGAGGGTAGAAGGGACACACCTGGATCCCACAAGCCCACATTTCATTTCAGATTCACTGACTAAAGGTTAATGTTTTGCTCTCTCTAGAAGGAAGTCTATGAGAGGAAGCCAGAAGAGTTTGGAGAAAAAGTAATTCCTACAAGCGAGAACTCTGAGCTAAATATTAATTACAAATGCAACGTTTGTCCATCTGCTCATAATGTGTTTTCATTACTACTTGCAAACCAACAAATAAAAAAGATAAGAAAATGTTTCAACATATTTTATAAAACATTTAAGCAACACCAAATCATGAAAATCAAAAGAAAAATCTGTTCTACATTGACTTTAAACATGTTTTCTATCTAGCAGAGAACAAAACAGAAGAAACAACAACATGAATTAAGAGTATTTCTACACCAAATGCCACCTTATGAATAGAGAGGGAATGCAGCCACACTTCACTCCACAAACTCAATGACACACTAAACTGCATTACTGGGACAGTTGGAGGTGCTAGATAAATTGACTCCCAAAATCACATTTGAATTGCCAAGCCGTAGCCCTGACGATTGACTTAGCTGATCCTGCAGGCCATGACAAATCCATCCTCTGTATCCACTGAACCACCTTCATTAGTCTCGAGCCAACCATCACTCTTTAGAAGCCTAAGGTTCAGTTTGTTTTTAGGTTGTGGCTAATCCAATGGTCAGTTTCTCAACAAAAAACATGGTTCCAGGGTGAAGTTCTTGATGGCGACCTTGTCAACATCACATCTGAGAGCTAGGATGAGTGTTCTCTCAGTGTGGTTTATATATATTGTAATATTGTTTTTTGAGGATAACAGAGTAATTTCACCTCCAAAGCCTAGCGACAGGAACGTTGTTTGGCCTGGGCGTCTGGGGCTTTGGATGTTTTCTGAATAGCCCTGGATCTTTTTTTAAATATAAGAAAAATAAAACATAAAAATCATACAAATTGTCCATGATCTATTCATCTGTCATTCCAAACGCACATAAATAATATTATATTGTTGATCAAAAACGCAAGTACGCTATGTCCTCTGAGGCCCAGATCTACTTCACAACTTGGCGCGCATTTAGTTTGAGCACAAGAAAGAGAGTGAGAGAGAAAGCGCCCCGGTTACAGCGCTTGTCATTTCGGCATCTAGCTAGCTAACTAATTCAGAACAGCCAACACAATTAATATAATACTTTTAAAAAAAGAAAACGGACAGTGGCGAGAGCAAGGCTAGAGGAGGTGGAGAAGGAAAAGTTGTCTCCCATTGCTTCAGCAGCAGATGAGGCAAGACGTGAGAGTGCCAGTCAAGTGCATCATCCACAAGCTCAGGTTGGTGATGGAGTGGGCTCGGTATCTTGCCAGCTAGTCTAGCACAGTGCAGTGGTTCACCAAAGGTTTGGACACAAAAAGGCATTTGATTTGCATCTCAGCAACTGATTAAACATGCAGCTGGTAGCTACCACAATAACATAGTTCACTTTCAGTAGCAAGCAGAAATGTCAAGCAAGCAACTTGTCATGATTCCATTGCCACCAGAAGGCTGTTTAATGTAGCCTATTCATATAATCACTTAATTTTATAACAATACATGGGATTTATATCTAGTAACTGAAGGACACAGGAGTAGGACAAATTGGGGTAGATAATGAAAATGTTTTGATAATATTATTGCTATTGTTATTAGATTATTTACAAAGTAAATTACTGCATTAACCTACAGGAAAACATATGTCTACCCAATGAATCCCTGTCATGTAAAATTATTAAGAAGAATGATGTGTGTGAAGGACCCCCCCAGCCCTAGTGTATTTTTTATTTCCTGAAATATTCCTTTGGCAAAATGAAATTATGTAAAACATACACACACAGAGACAGATACATGACGCAGACACCATTGAATGGATAAGACAATAGATTACACTGGCTGTTGTCCAATTGAGAAATCCAATGTGTGCAAACATCCATGAGCAATGAGAATCTGCTCATCCAGAAAATCCGCATTTGGCATGCTATTGCTCAAAAACACCAATATCTTCTGGATCTTCTATTTACATTAGTTTCAGGGACTGCAATGTGGGGTTATAAAGCAAATGCAAATGCTGAGAACATGGTGAGTCGATATTAATAAATTCTACATGGGAAATGGGGAAGTGACATGAATGCGGGGCGGGGGGGTGGGGGGGGCACACAGTATAGCGGTCAAGAGCCGTATTAAGATGGATGGCTAAGCCGGGAGATAGAGGTGCAGAAATCAATAGTCCCCATGACCTTAATTAGACCGCAGGGGAATCTGCTGGCCTCCATGGTACCCTTCAGAGAGCCACAAAAATATACTTTAGCAAGCGCGCACAACAGCTTGTTGTGGACAATGCCTCTGTGACCATGTCAACATATAAACACTTACCTAAGGCTAAGCAAACTAAAAGGGTCATTCTCCCTTGTCAATGTAGGGTCGCACGAAAAGCGGGAAACACTTTTTCTCAGCAACTTGCTAGTCTCATTTAAAAAAAATAATTAGCCCGTTATGGCAGTGAGCAGAACCTTTTCATTAAAGAGACACCTCTTCCTACAAGGCAACCTGTGTCACAAAGTGGAGGAAAAGAATGGAGAGCTGGGTGGCCATTATCCTAAAAATCAATTAAAGCAAGCGCAAGGAAGATAGTTAGTCACCCTTCTAGATCTCCTTGTGCACACCTACGTAATACCTTGTTAAGAAAACCAGGATAGTGGTACCACCGCGGCAGCCATATCACCTTTCCCTGGTCGACTATGATCAAGAGCGGTAGCCAGAGAAGGATACTTCCCCACTCTCATAAGGGTCATGCGGGCAGATCTTGATAAAACTCTGTAAAGGTTTCTGGCACAGACCGAGTTTGACACAGTGTATAGTGTGATCTGTCAAAGGAATGTCTCACCACCATGTTCTTGCAGCGCCCTCTACTGGAAAGATGCCACTGTTCCTCGACAACCCCCACAAACTCCAAATCTCTTTGGTATTTCAGCTTGGTGAAGAAAACCGTCCAACAATATTTCGTAGGCAGCTGTGTTGTTTGAAGTGCTCAAGTAGCTTCTTTTATCAAAATTACAATTTCTAATCAATGTATATGTAATCGCTGTTGAAACTGTGTATTGTAACCATCTAAGACAGCAATGTTTTAAGTCAGTGCATGCACATGAGTAATAATGGAAAACACACTCTGGTGTCAAGCCTGGCTATTGTCTCAATTTCAGTCTAATGGTAGGCGATGGAGGCATAGAGGGCAGACACCATGCAGTTCTCAAAGAGAACCCCGGGGGATGAGTTAGTACAGTGTTTTATCTCCTGTCTAGAAGCAGTGCTCTCCGATAGCCTTTTAAAAAAAGACCCAGGGCATTAAACACCTTAGGAGACGCTTGTCCGCTGAGACAGGACGGTCAAAGGTCAACCATCCGCCACCAAGGTAATGCAAGGGCTATAATAAACACCACCATAACGTCACAAGAATAAGGTTGGGTTTTAGAGTGGGGACACAGACACAATGACACACACGGGTTGCACAAGTTCACTGTGAATTCAGAAAAGCAGTCAATTCCCTATTTAGAAGCAGGGGTCCAATTTGGTGCTGTCTCCTGCTAAGCTGCGGCTAAGACTTGATGGGCTCTTTAACCTGCCGGCAAATACAGAGTTCCAGCTTATCTAAGTACCGTTCCTTCCACCATACTGCATTTTCTGCCAAGCACATCAATCATTGATCAAAGAGGAAAGTGAGCTAAAGCAGTTGCAGCATCAGAGTTAAGAGCAGAGTTGTGGCAGCAGTTGGCGAGCAGATCAAAAGCTGGGCTTGTGTAGTTGTTACCTTAGTCTTCCAACAGTGACATATCCCCTCTTTTCCTGAGTGTGCCTCATATCGCATGCATAGATGTGTCAAAAATTTTGGACTACCTATGGATCCTGCCCACTCTACCTCCAGGCTTTTAGAAGACGACCCTTCGATTCAGGTCCCTGTTGCAGACAAACCTTAATCTGTCCAACGAGAAGACTGCGACGCCCTCAGGCACCATGCTTGCCAAGTAAGACCAGTCAGTAGTCAAGGAGGGATTCCTCCGTTTTCCTTCCTTCCTCTTGCCATCGATTGACTTACTTTATTACTGCCCTTTTTTTCACTGTTTTCTCATTATAAAGTTCGCATCAGCTCTGACGGTCTTTGAGTAAATCACTAAGGTAGAGATAAAGAAAGGGCACATTGAAGCAACTGGCTATAACAAAAAGAAGATGACCAAGAATTGCCTGCTGGGTAATTGGGTTGTATCCCTCCATTTTATCAGGACCTTGTTGTGTATTGCTGATATCAAACAGCACACTTTGAGAAGGGAAAAGGTTACATGGATGTTGTGAAGTCAGAAAAAAATAGTTACTTTAAAACTCTTGTTGTTTGAAGGGTATGTAAATCATGACTCAGTGCTAATTAACCTTTCTGCAGTGTAATCCCTGTTGTAAAATGAACAAGCTCACATGGGTTTTAACAGGACATGTGTGCACGCTCTGTTGGGAGACCATATCGATCTGGTGCTGACAAGAATTATGCAACAGAAAACTGACCTTTTTTACTCTAAAATGAAGTGTTTTGTGAGCCATCCGATGACAATCTCTGACTGCAAAGCAGATTTTCAATAGCGACTTCTATTTGCCGGTAACCTAATCACAGAATAATTTAAATGTTTATCAAATATGCATGTGGGTCTTTACAATGCATTGATGAGGTCATGCCACTCAATTAAACAACCGCAGATCAGAAAAGATCGAGGAACTCAAAAGTTGACACAAAATGCAAATATAAACTGATACAAAAGCGGCGTCTCAATAGCCATACTACCATACTCTATAGTAAGCCAGACAAATATTTAGTATGTCACAATACATAGTATATCAAATGCAGCAAGCCAAAAATACAAGGATGTCCTACTGCATACGGTCGCATATTGCAGTATGTAAGCCTGTATGCTTTTCTGGCTATTCTGACCCACAATACTCTGCGAAGTAGAAAATAGCCCACTTCGACTCTCCGCACTGCAAACCGATGCTATATCAACCATTTTCAAATGTGGCGCTATGGGCGGTGACGGATGTTATGACAAAGTAGTATGTCCCAATTGTATACCTACTTTATGCGTCAATACATACTTTGTAATGGCAGCTACAGTACCTGCTAAAAGAAAAAGTAGTAGTATGCGATTTGAGACGCTGCGATTGTCTAAAATATTTAGTGTTGATAGATAGCGTTGATAGGCTTTATCGATTCAGCTTCCTGTGCAGTGAAACAAAGGTGGTCTTAGAAGAATGCTGACACATCTATGAGAACAATAGATATTATCAGTCATAATGACAAACAGGATTCCTTGGCTGAAGGGGAGCCGCATCAAAGTCACACCAATGGGTATCAACCACGGGGGTCAATTTGTGCTAGACTGGCTCACCACACATGTCATGTGCCTTGGGATCTTTGGTGACCATGAAGAGTCAGAACACTCATTTTACGTCCCATCCGAAGGTCACACTCTGTACAGGTCAGTGTCCCTGTCGCAGTCCTTGAAAAATTACATTGCTTTATTCTAATGAACTCTGATCAATACACTAATATACATAGGCTACTATAACCTATGAAAATAAAAAATAATCAAGCAGATATTGGTCTCCTGTCAAAAATTATTATTATTATTTATTTTATTTATACAGGGTTAACTGACTGAGACCAGGTCTCTTTTCCTGCAGTGCCCTGTTTAAAGGGAGAACATATAAATAAAAAAATTTAAAAACATAAGTAAAAAAAATTACAATACAATATTTACAATACAGTACAATATTTAAGTTTCAACCTAAACAAAACTCTTCAGCACGCAAATCCTCCAGTAAAAGTGTAAATTGTTCAACACAAACAATTCCTGTTGAATCTTGTTCCATTATACGAAGCAAGACAACTGAAAGCTGATTTACCAAGTTCTGTGTTCACTTTGCAGCTTTCAAGGGAGACATAGTCCTGTGAGCGTATCCTATGACTACTGGATTTGGACAATAAAGTAAGGTAAAAATGTAACTTGACCAGCTGTCACATCTGCCTCATTGAGGGGTGTGTGTCTTGAGCCCGTGTCATTGACGCTCGCTCACCCTCAACGTTAGCTAGCTCTAGCAAAAAACTAAAAACTAAATCCATGGACTGTGTGCGTTGCCAAGAAATGTATTAGATTTGAACCTTGGGGCATGCTGTACACAATGATATAGTTTTCTTTCAAAATAATTAGTTCAACTTTAACATCGTGTTAGGTAAAGCAGTTCAAGAATAAGTGTGGATATCAGAACACGGGTTTGTAATAAAAACCAATACACCGTAGAGACCCCAGCAGATTCGATCCAAAGCCAGTAGCCCCAGCTGATGATACTGAATGATTGCAATGGGTTGGCTGACTAACGCCAGATTATAGAAGCACATGTAAGTTCTTTGCTAACACTAAGTCTCAAATTGCATATTACTTTGTCTTGTACAAGTTGTAGTAGGTACTTCAGCTGTACTTGCAAAGTATGTGCAGTTGCATGCATTTTTGCCATACTGCATTTGACATGGTATGTATTGGGATATGCTTAATCTTTTTCTGGCTTATTTGATAGCTATATATAATTATGTGATGCATGGTCAGATGCAACACATATTGTTACCTGAAAGTCATATTATTATTATTATTATTATTAGGCCTATTTTTTTGCGCCTTATCAACGCCCGTAGTTGTGAACCAATAGATTCCTCTACTGTGACCACATGTCTTGGGCATTGCAGTCCGTTGCGCTTACATACAGCTAAGTTATCGGTTCACGTGTTATATTTTTTAATTATTATTTTTTATCGGTTTTTGGCCCCATTGAAATGACTGAACAGAGTTTTCACGGTCATATACCACCATCTAGCGTTGATGTTAATGTTGTTACGTTTGTACAGACTGTCTTGGTTAGGCTATTACATCGAGCACCAGTTGAAAACTGCATCAGTGACTCCG
>JAVQIZ010223188.1:0-16930 GCA_036023535.2 Galaxias brevipinnis | reverse complement strand
TTCCTCTGTACGTCCTCACTCTGTCTAATAGGTGTTTATCCTCTCTCCTCTCCGCTCCTCTCCTCTCCTCCTCTCCCCTCCTCTCCCCTCCCCTCCCCTCCTCTCCTCTCCTCTCTTCTCCTCTCCCCTCCCCTCCTCTCCTCTCCTCTCCTCTCCTCTCCCTTCTCCTCCCTTTTCCTCTCCTCTCCTCTCCTCTCCTCTCCTGTCCTCTCCTCTCCTCCCCAGTCCTCTGTCTACGTCTTTCATGTGTCCAGAGCTTTCAGTAATATTTGCTGTACTTTGTATGTTTATTTAACACACAGTGATAGTCGATAAAGCAGTACGACCCATGTTCACTTTCAGTAACCGCTGTGTTTCCACCTGTTTGTTTGATTTCCCCTTCATTAAATATCTTATCCAAGTCCATTGTCACTAGCAAGTGCATTGTGCCGCGAGCCTTTGTCTGAGCTGCATCTAGCTAGCCCTATAGCTAAGTGTGATTGACAGGTGAATGTTAGTGTGGCTCACTGCTTTGGGATGTGAGATAAAGGCTTCCATTAGGGAACACGTGTAGCAGGACCAGGTCCTCTGTCTGTCTGTCTGTCCGACCATTCCACTGTCGCTCTGTTACAACACCTTAACTCCTGTCCCGTGATAGAACACACAGCAAACACACACATACACAGCAAACACACACATACACATCAAACACACACACACACAGCAAACACACATATACACATCAAACACACACATGCACAGCAAACACACACATACACAGCAAACACACACATACACTCAAACACTGTAAGGAACACACAATCACAAATACACTCTAACGCTGTAAGGAACACACAATCACACATACTTTGGGGAACACACAATCACACATACTTTGGGGAACACACAGACACACATACTTTGGGGAACACACAGACACATAGACAGTGGATTGATCGTGGAGTAAAGAGTGTTTTTTCACTGTGTACGTTTCTGAAGAGATTGTGAGGGTGAGACCAGGGGCAAACCCTCTCTTTCTCACCTTTACTCCTCTCTTTTAATTTATCCATCGATCTATTTCTCTCTATTTCTCTTTCTTCCTCTCCTCCTCTATTGCACTGTTTAATCTGTCCATTGTGAAACTAAATTAACCACTTAATCACACTATTATTGATCACGCGTCAACATTGGAAAGTTTTCAAAGTGGTGAGTGATTTTAGGAGGTCTCATTGCTATCTTGATTGCCCTCGTTGCATCACTAGTCCTGACTGGAAATCTAGAATGAACTGTATGGTTAGAAGATAAGGCCTGCTGAAGGAATTCACTTCCCGTATAACATCTATGAAGATATCGTTGACTTCAGTGATGAAGCGATCACCCTATACCGACCGACTGATTGACCGACTGACTGACTGTTTGTCTGTCTATCTGCTTTACTGACTGACTGTTTGTCTCTCTGTTTTATCAACTGACTGACTGTCTGTCTCTGTTTAATCAACTGACTGACTGACGGACTGACTGTCTCACTGCTTTACCGATTGGCTGACTGACTGACTGACTGTCTGTCTCACTGCTTTACCAATTGGCTGACTGACTGACTGTTTGTATGTCTCTGCTTTACTGACTGACTGACTGGCCAACTGACTGTCTCTCTACTTTACTGGCTGCCTGTTTGGTTACTACAGTACTGGAGTGATTGCCTATTTTTCTGTCCGACTGTTTAACTAACTGGCTGTTTTACTGATTGGCTGTCTGCCTGCTTTTCTGACGTACTGTCTTGACTCCTTCAATGACTGACTGACTGGCTGCTGTACTGTCTGACTGTATGACTGACTGACTGGCTGCTGTACTGTCTGACTGTATGACTGACTGACTGGCTGCTGTACTGACTGACTGTATGACTGACTGACTGGCTGCTGTACTGACTGTCTTGCTGACTGTTCCTGTGGCGACATGGACCAATCCAGACAGGGTCTCCCCTTCTATATCTAACTAGTATGCTCTGCTTGTAGTGTTGACTTTACTGTGAACAATTTGTGAAGCATTACACAATCCAGAGACTGATCAATGTGCATACTATTGGTTTTGGGCAGAGCTTCAGTGTATCTACTGTGTGAGTGGACACAGAGCTGTTTACCCAGGCCTCACATCACCGGGGTTATCCCATAATTATTAACAGGCTGCTCACTGAAAAACTCTCCCTGTGTTTGTCTCCCCACTAAATGATCAGCTATTTGAAGACCCATCTCCTCTTTAATCAGTCAAAGGAAGGGTTTTTTTTCTGCACAGAGGTGAACTGATTCGGACCGAACTGAGCCAAACTGAATTGAGGCAATAGCTGAGGTACACCAATCTAAAGGCTAAAGCTAACCACAAAATACAATTTACCTTGATACAAGCAAGTTAGCTTAATGCGTTATATGTTTGATTGTAAAATAATAGTCCGCATGGACTAGCCGATTCAGCCGAACACATTCATTGTGAATGTGATTATTTAGAAAAAGATTTTACTTATGGTGGGATTTTTTTTTTAACAAACACATTTCATGAGTAGAAAATGTCTAACCAGTCTAAAAATGAATCAGATTTATCACAAAATATGTTTTATTTTTAAATCATGCTGACACTGTTTAATTCGGCATAATTGTATTCAGTGTCTAACGATGCAGATCTGAAACTCCATTAACCGGATGTCATACTTAATAAGCTGGCTCACGTATTAATTAAACTGAGTCACAATCACAACAACATCAACAACAACATCAACCGAAACACAAATATACAGGCTTACATTATATACATAAAAACTAAATATTTCAATATGTACTAAGTTGCTCCCTAATTCAAGGGCTTTTCAGTGTAACGGATATTCCCGCTATATACCCAAAGTTGGACGAAGTTCCCCCGCTCACGGGAACTCCTCATCCTCAATGTCAAGTTCTCTGTCAGTATCCTCCGAAATTTCCGACTCCATGTCTCCGTGTGAGAGCGGAGACGTTGAGTTGTGGTGGTTCACCTGCGAACCGCACTTTTCCGGTCCCATGCCGGACTGGACCGACTCGTCACATTTCCTGTCAGAACCTTCCTTCTCTCCTTCCTCCTCCTCCTCATCTTCCAGCTCTCTCTTACTGCTCTGGGGGTTTTCCTGCATGAGTGAAGACAACAGAGGTCAATCTATAAATATATAAAATATAGACGTTTTATCATCATTACGCTGATTGTTCAGACACACATTCCAGAGCAATTCCCATTTGAAGCCTAGCTTATTTAAATTACAGTGAATGTCTGCAGTTATGCACACTCTACATTATTCAACACCATGATTCTCCCCGTATTTTCTAAATTGAGTTTTAATTAGGCCTGCTTATTTTTTTTATTATATATTTTTTACATGTGTTCAAAATACCGTAAAATTGGCACATTCTAAAGCACATAGTCGTCGAATCAAACGAAATACTTTACGAAAAACATACACGCAATTTCTTCAAATACCACAAATTATTTTCTTTTTTTGCCCCAACGACTTCCATTTCTTTTATGTGATTTTCTAACATGAGATGTCTTCAATTTCTCAATTTTCCATTTGCTTCTTCCTGCATACTAGATCCCATTTGCTAACAGCTCTTGTTATCGGAAGAGATAGAAAATTACATAAATACAATACACCCATGGGTTACGGTGTATGCATGACCTCACAGGGTTACCCTATAACTAAAGTGTTCTTGGCCAAACCTCCCATATTTATGCGTTTTAATCCCATAGTTATTTTAATTTCAGATATAAGTATAGCAGACCTTATAGGCTATATACACTTCAGGTCTGCGGTAAAAAGACCAATAGGACTTAATAAAAGACCAATATATTATAATTTAAATTCTTACAAATATAAATATTAGGCTAATACTTAATGAATGCACTTCCATGTAAACAATATTTGAAAAATACAATTTACTGTATTGGAGAAACTAATGTGAACACGTTTAAATCCGAAAATATACTGTTATTGTCAAAAGTCAAGTCTATTTCTTTTCCAGTCGTGCATCGAAATAACAACGACTGGAGCAAACTTAATGACAGTGGATTTCTGTCTCTCTCACCTGCTTCAATCTGCGCCATTTTGCTCTTCGATTTTGAAACCATGTCTTTACCTGTAAAACAAATTAAAATGAGTATTAATATTTGCATAGGCTACCACATTAGTTTAACTACATTATACTATATATATATATATATAGGCTACAGGCCTATCCTGAATTTAGTCTGTTGGAAATATCCTTTATAACAAATGTATCAATCTCTGTCTTTTTAAATACAGTTATATATGCATTTTATTTATTTATTTTAATTCTACGACAAACTTTTTGTTGTTTAATCGGATTACTGTCTGTTGTTATAATGATGTCTCACCTGTCTTTCACTCAGCTGAAGCATTTTTGCCAGTCGTTTGCGTTCGGGTGGCGACAGGTATTTCTGCGTCTCAAACTTCTTCTCGAGTTCGATGGTCTGCTCGTTCGAGAACCGAACTTGCCCACCTTTCCTTTTGTGTAACGGCCTCTGAATAAACGGCGTCCACAAAAGTGGTTTACCTAAAAATATAAATAAATAAATAAATAAAAGTGGGGGAAAAATAACATAATAGTATTGTTATGATGCAGGTTATAGAAACAAGCCTACTGAAAATAAACTGAATATTCAAAACAACATGTAGTCGAAAGGTTAGTGCTATAGTCCTACTTGACTATCTAACTGTTTAAAGCCTTGAAAAAAAATAAACCGTTAAAAAAGTTTTTGTTCGTGAATGTGTTATAGACGTTAATGGCGGTTCCTGCATGTGCGGTTATCCCAGCGGGGTTTTAGGGAAGGTGTTTAGAGAACAGTATGGCCAAATATCCGCTCATGTGTTTCCTGCTGGGTTCTCTGATGACATGCTGCGGCCTTCACATGATGAATAGACTATGTCCATTTGACCGCACATAGGCCAGCGATTAACTTTATCAAAAAAAGATTCCGAAAAATCAAAGGCGTGATTCCCATGGTTCAATTAAGCAGGGACATAAACGGAAAAAAATCATTATATTCCGGAACGAATCATTGAGTAATACTAATATTTATTTTTAAATAATTGAACAAGGCTAAGACTATTTATATTATCGGCATCAAACTTAATCCACTCATTGAAACATTGGCTGTATGTCATGTTTTTTTCTGGTTAGCATCATGTTATATTTAATATGGCTTATTTGATGTGTGCCTGCTTGGTTATTTTAGCCAACCATAAAGAAGTCACATCCCCGCACTGAGGAAGTGAACAATATCAGAAAAACGGATCCCGGCTATCAGAGGCCGAGTGTTTCCTGAATATGTCTGTATTGAGGATGTCGATAAAATAATCAGCAGCCTGCACGACTCCCGCGGAAGCGGCTGCCTGGGGCGCGAGGAACAGTCAGGAAAACAGCCAACAGCTTCTGAAACCTGATTTACTCCTATCGAGAGCGCAAGGTTTCCGTTATAAACGGAAGGGGGTCAGCTTTGCAGAACAGAGACGGTTCACTTAACCCCCCCCCCCCTCCCCCCTCTTTCTCTTTTTAAAACACTCTCTCACACACACACACACACACACGAACACACACAGACACACAAACACACCAGACCGACAATCTTTTGCTGAAATAACAAGTGATTTAGGCTCGTGTTTGGGGGAGATGACGGGACTTCAGAAGTTTGAAACAATGGGTCTCAGGAAAACGAGTCAAGGCCGCGCAACTTGAGCCAATGCACAGTATTTGTTTAAGAACAACCGTTAAAATCAACCCCATGTATTTATTACATTATTATAATCGCGTACAAAATTATATTACATTATTTATTTAAGCTATATAGCCCCACATAGAAGAGCAAATTACTAACCCTTTTTGAACACATAGGCCTACTCAATGAAACATTATCAATCTTATTTGGCTTTCGCTAAATTTAAGTTAGTTTACTGTATTGCTCGCTTTGCTGTAATTGATTGGCTATTTACTTATATTGATTATCATTTTATAACTTTATGCTATTAAGCTATTCGCAGGTGTAGACTTGATTAGATGACACTTGGTACTTCCTTCGCCGTCCAAAACACATGCTCTTTACGCACGAGACTCACCAAATTGGTCGTGTCTGAGTAGCGCGTGCGTGTAATCCCCCATGGCTCTATGGAACGGGTACATGGAGTTGGCGAATGCTCCGGACGCATACGTGGCCGTCAGCGCAGCGTGGTGCGAGAGAGCTGGATGAATCGGTGTCGGTTCATAGATGGGGGTCCGGTATGGCGACACCAAGCTGGTGAACGAAGAGTTAGGAGACGGGAGAGTCGGTGTTGGTACAACCGGAGCAGAAGAAGTCGGTGTCCCGTTTCTTCCAAGGATGTCTTCGATATAAAACGGCGTGGGGTGCGTGGGCTGGATCGGGGTCGGTGCGTAAAGAGGAACACTCATAGTTGAAGACGCCGCGTGCTGGTACTGCATTCTAAAGAATACTAAAACTCGTGCCACTAAAAAGCCCTATCCCATATAGATTGTATTGCCTTATCAGGCCTAATCACAACAGGTCATTAGAGAGCCTGAGGAAAAAGTGCTGGACTGCAGGAAATTCTGTGTCGCGTGTCATGTGGTATGGAGGGTAGTTGGTGTTTTCAGCCAACGGTTTTGAGTTGCCTCATATCTCAGCGGGAGAGGGAGGAGATAACAAACTACACAACTTCCTGCAGGTGCTCAGACCTTCTCCTATTGGTTTACAACAGGGCCTGCACTGTCTCCTAAGTAAAGACAAGCAAGGCTATAGGCGGCTCTAGCACACCTGAGATTCAGCAAAACATTGAGGTTTGTGAGGTGAGATAGTTTATAAGAAATGTTCAAAACCAATCAACCAACAAAGGTACACAGTTTAATTGTTTGCAATAGGCTCATATATGAAAGGCTTTTTCGATACGCCTACTGTTGGCAAATATAATGTATTTGAGATATAGAGAATGTTTTTATGAGGTCTCTTACAGGCGTGAGTAAAGACAGTTATCAGTTACCTGCAGTTCACATGGTGTTCCATTATCGGTCTGCATCGTACGATTGGCAACGGGTCAATACCAATCCCCACTCATCAAATTGTTTAAATGATATAATTTGCAACACAATACACATGTTTTAAGTGCCTGTGATATTGGGTGATTAACTCACACTGAAGCGTCTGCGTGTGCGAGGTGAGTCCAGCGGCTCTTCATCGCATTTATAGTGTACATGTAAATTGATTGAATGTCTCGCTAAAGACCTGGTGATCCTGCCTTCATCACTTCCTCACTGCGCTGTTAAACAGTAACCAATCACTTGTCCAATCTGTGTTGTGAATAAAAAAAATATATAATACCTCAAACACTCGGACTACAGGTCAACGCTTCCCTAATCGGAAAATCAATTAAATAATCATCGTCATTCAAACAAAAGAAAAATCGAAGGAAAAGGCAACAGAAGCCAACTTTTTTTTTATGAGACAGCGGTCTGCAGTCGCGTCATGAGCTAACAGGCAACTTTCCACAGATGTTCTAAACAAGCAATCCTATATACCTGCTTAGTCTAATGGACGAATTGATTTAAACACAGTTATGAGTTGCTAAAAAACGTGTAGCCTGACATGAAAGACATCGGTGAATGGCTAATATTTGGACTTTGATAATGATTGCAGTTAATTGATCCGGCAGGTTTCTCTGGAGCCGCGCGTAGATAACGGCTTGTTATCGCGCTTCTTTGACACTGGGAGCGCATGGCTATAGCTGAGGCGACGCAGCCATCGTTTAACACACTTAAAAAAACGTTTGAAATAAAAGTGGTCTTTAGAACTGTAAATTCGTCTTAAAGCCCTACATTCTCTAATTTGATCTTATCAGTTGGTGTCCACATTGGCTGGAAATCAACAGAACCATTTGATTGATTGATCGAGGATTTATAGTAAGGTTTAATGAATAAGCCTATAGCGACTTATAAATAGGTCCTACTGCTTGTACAACTGAAGACGAATAGGAAAGGATTAAAATAACGAGAAACTTACAAGACGTTTACCACAATGCCAGTTATTAACTCAAATGTGTCTAGGTCATTCGAGAATAGATTGATTCCTTAACGCCTTCGAAACCTTTGTATTAAAACACCATTTGTGTTACAGGAAACGCAAAGCTTGTCACTCAAAACCTTTTTTTTTTCGGTATACGGTCTAAAATTAACCGTATGGATTCAAATATGTATAAATAGGCCTATCTTTTTACATTGGATTTTAACCGAAGGGACCAAAATAGATCATTCTCTGCTATGTGGATTTCCTTCGTTCACATTTTTAACTTTGAATTGATCAAAAACTTCACTGGAAGGGAAATAAATTATAACATTGGCTATAGTGACCGGATATGCGTAGTAGGTATGTATGCGTCCTATCATATGTCCTGTTCAAACAACTTGTGAAAAAGTGCGGTCATAATTTCCAGATTTACTGCTATATGACATAAATGAGAGAACGTAAGCAACAGAACACCTACGTAATAGTTTTTCTGCTATCATACTGCCACCTACCGATGAAGATATGTTTTTGTCATTCCAACATAAGACTGGCTGTTAATTTTCCTGTAGGTAGCCTACTGATTTGTCGCGTATATAATTTGGCCATACTATTCAGAAATAAAGTAAAACAAATTGTCAAAATATTTTATGAATTATAACAGTTGGTTGAGGGGTGTGATTTGACGGATAGAATTATGACTGGGATTTTTCCCGCGATTAATGTGCAAGAAGCAGTGGTTTCGCATAGTTGTGTTGAAATTAGACATATAACAGACCATCAAAGCTTAAAGATGTCTAATTCGTTTGCACATGTCCTACAGAATACACAATCCAAAAAAGATTTTGGTTGTTGAGAAAAACCAGTGCAATGTAATGCTGTATCTGTGGAAAAAATATTTACTCAAACGTCTAATCTCAAAACTCTCATGACAATTCATGAAGTAGAAAAATAATACACAGCAGCCCAGAAGCCTTGCATTGTTGAAAGTGATGCTCTAGCGCCATCCAGTGGAAAGAAAAATAAGCAAACATAACCTGAAAGCTGTATAAAACTTGCGATATTTATAATTAATATTTATATTTCGACTTCCCGACATCGATTTTGATAACAAATCCACGTAGTTGAAGTATAGGCCTATATTCACAATATAATTTTAGGTTACCACATTAGACTTTTTCCACTTTCCAGATAGGAACAAAGGTTGTCACGCGACCCCAAAACCCAACCCTCTTATACTTTTGTTTGTAGTAGGCCTATTTTAAAGAAATAAACGTGCATGCAATTTTTATGCAATGTTATTGATGGTCTAATTTAATCTATTGAAACGTGTAAAGTAAGGCCAGCTTCGTTGATGACGTATGACGTCTAATGACCTACTTCCGGAGGTGGTTAACGGGATTTTTCGATTTTTCATACGCTGTCTAACAAAGTGGTTCGATTTAGAGACCGTTATCCGATTCTAATATTAGTCTCTGCTCATTTGTTATAACCCATGTCTACCAGTAAAACGAAGCGGTTGAGAATGCTGATTACTGAGCGGCTATCAACGGCTGCAGAGGATATTTTGGTTATTTTTGAAAAAACAATAGCGGATTACGAGGAGGAGGTTCGCCGTTCACAGAGAGAGAATGTCCGACAGCGTAAACTATTGGATGCTCTTCTCAAGCCAAATATCAAATTGCACAGAGAAGGTTTGTTGTTTAGCTAAATGCATTAAAAAAGGTGTCGATTAGCTGCTTACGCTCGTTCCTAAAGATAAGCATATGCTACCTGCCGTGAACTCAATGGAACACATATTGGGGAACAAAATAATGTGGAAAGACTTTCTAGGGTCTGGGGAGTTATTTTCCAAGTGCCCAATACGCCAATAGTAGGGATGGTATGGTTCTGAGTTATTAAACCGAGGCTGCTGAAGAGTATTTATATCCTGGTTTTCCCAACCTATAATAGTATAGAGTTGTAGGCTAGCTACTAGCTATAGACTTCCGCTTAAGGTAACGGTATAATATTAAAACGGAGGCTATTATTACAGCGCAAAATATTAACATTTTGCTATTCCGGATTTTAAATTATACTTATAGAAGGTATAGTTATTTCAATGGAAGATGTTTGCTTTATTTTCTGTAGCAAGTGGTTGGTGCTAATTTGTACCAAAACATTTGTTTACATCTTCAGTGGCGATGATGTCGGAACAGCCGGATTCAGTTTGTAGTGTTTTTATACAAAGAGAGAGGTCAAAAGATTCACTGTCATCCTTGAAAATAGATCGCGACCGCGATCAACGAGAAGCAACGCTATTTTCGCTTAGGATAATTACATTGTTAGCAAGATAATAGTACCGTTAGTTGGGGACAGTTTTCATTGCATAGACAGTTTATTTTATTTTAACAAAAAAAAAGTAATGCTTGTTATTTGATTTGAATCCAATTTTTATTTGAAGTGGGGTTGTGAAATATAAAAGCATTTGAATAATTTGAAATCAAATCAATTCGTTTCTCTGTTTATTCTCGAAAAGTAAAGCCTAACCAAACACAAAAACAACAGAAACGTTTTTAGATTTATCTAAGTGTACCTCGTTATCTTTCTGTTTGCCTTTTCCTTTAGGTAGGAATGTAGAATATATACCACTTTACCTTTTATCTGGTTTAACAGTAGTATGGTTTCTGTTTGCCTTCAGACCGCCAGAAGTCCACTTTGTCCAAAGAGGAGGTTCCCCCTGAGCAGCAGCACTGTGAGCAGGAGAGCAGCCCCAGTCTGGACCGGGAAGACCCAGAGCCCCCACAGATGAAAGAGGAACAGGAGGAACTCTGGACCAGTCAGGATGGCGAGCAGCTTCAATGTCTGAAGGAGGAAGAGACTGATACCAAAGACTCCATGTTGACCGTTACATGTGTTGAAAGTATCTTTGATCAATGCCAAACAACGTTTTCTCACCTTGATAAAGCTGTAGCTACTACCTCAACAGACCAGATGACAACAGAACCTGATGGAGAGAACTGTAGAGTATCTGAACCAGACAGTTATATTACTGAGAGTAAAGACAGTGAATGGACTCTGTCAGGAGACAAACCCTATAATTGCGATGTTTGCTCCAGAGGGTTTAGTGTTAAGAGTAGTTTAAAATCTCACATGGTGTGTCATACTGGTCACACTGGTGCTAAACCTTTAAGTTGCAGTGTCTGTGGGAAAGGATTCAAATTAAGATATCTTCTGACAAATCACATGAGAAATCATACAGGGGAGAAACCATTTAAATGCAGCTTATGCTCTAAAGAGTTTAAACATAAGGATTCTCTAGATTACCACATGTGGACTCACACTGGGAAGAAGAATCATAGTTGCAGTTTCTGTGAAAAAGGATTCTATTATAAAAGTCATCTAACAGCTCACATGAGAATTCATACAGGTGAGAAACCTTTTAAGTGCAGCATCTGCTCCAAAGAGTTTTACCAGAGTAGTCATCTAAAACTCCACATGATGTCTCACACTGGGGAAAGGCCTTATAGTTGCAGTGTCTGTGGGACAAGTTTTAAAAGTAAAAACTACCTGACACGTCATATGAGAATTCACACAGGTGAGAAACCATTTAAGTGCAGCATCTGCCTTAAAAGGTTTAAACAAAAGAGTCATCTGGAAAGCCACACAACGATTCACAATGCGGACAGACCTTACAGTTGCAATGTCTGTGGAAAAGGGTTCAAACTAAATCATCCTCTAACAGTTCACATGAGAATTCACACAGGGAAGAAACCATGAAAGTGCAGTTTATGCTCGAAAGATTTTAACGAGAGGAGGACTCTGAAAGCCCACATAAGAACTCACGCTCAAAGGCCTTACCGTTGCAGTGTCTGCGGGAAAACATTCAGACGAAAAAGTGGTCTGAAAAGTCACATGGCAATTCATTAATAATATATCTGTTGGGTATGAAAATAAAATATGAAACGTTTATTTGTTTATCAACTGTTTATGATACATATAAATTAGAGTGGGTGGTTAATGCAATCTATAAACTGGATACTCTAGTATTATAAAAATGTTGGGTGAAATACTGTAAATAAGATAGAAAAACGTGTTTTCTTCTGCTTTGCCTAAGTTGTGCACTTAATGTCTCCCAAGAAGCCCTGTGGACAGTCCTGCTAAAAAATGTAACAGTATAAAGTACAGACCTCACACTATGTTCAGTCTATGTTCCATGTCTGTAGACAAGGCCATAAGATGCTCCATTATCAAGAAAAGTATGCTCTACATTATCATTTTAAGGCAATATCACTAACTACACAAGTGTACATACTAAGTTGACAAATTAGTCCAAAGATAAAGTTTGTTTATTGTACATTGTTTATTATAGCTAATACGTTAATTGATTTAATGATAATAAAGAAGGTAACCATCTTTCACATCATTATAAAGCAGAAATGTTTTCCGACCATAATATGATGTAGTTCTGACTGCTATTGGTCCGAAGTGACGTTCAGTTTTGGAACATTATCTAATGCTAATCAAAATGTATTGTGATGTTTTTGTCATCTTTTACTTACTACACCTCCTACCAGCAGGTGCTGATGATGAAAGTGGTGTATGGTTGTAACGGTCGGATAGTGAGTGGCCGAGTTTGGGCGACGTCATCAATAAGCGTTTGCTACTCGAGTAGAAATTAGCGTTTACTGTGTATTCGAGTTTTTGATCACTGCTCATCAAATATACCGCAATGTCTAAAACACAGCAATTGAGAATGCTGATTAGCGAACGACTATCAGCGGTTGCCACGGATATATTTGGTGTTGTAGAGAGAACAATTGCAGAGTACGAGGAAGAGGTACGTTATTCAAAGAAGGAGAATGCCCGCCAGCGTAAACTATTGAATGCGCTACTCAAACCCGAGATTAAGGTACACAGAGCAGGTTTGTACCTAATGCCAAGACAGTTTTATCCAGCCTGTTGTATATATATATATATATATATTCTTTTTTTAAAATAACATGTAGGTTCTACGTTAGTAGTAGAGAGAACTATCTAAGTATCATTGATTTTGGAGTGATAATCTGGCGCTACAATTGAATTTTGTTTGCATTTTCAGTCTCAAATTCTTCAAAAAAACCAATTGTAATTAAATTTAAATATATCATATAATAATAGCATGTCGATATTAAAAGTAAGATTGTTTTTATTTGAAGATTCCTTTGCCAATGGGGAGATTTTGACAGTTTTAGTTATCCTGAGTACAGCCAGGTGTGCTACATTGTAAAATTCCTGTGCATATCGGAATCAATTGAATATTTTGAACCCTTTTGTCTGTTCAATTACAGTCTGGACTGAACATTTTAAAATACAAAGAATATGTTTTTATCATCATCCATTATTACATAATCCAAACGGTGTACTTTTTAAAAACAAATGTTTTTAAGAGATTTTATTTGAGACCATTTGTCTTAGGTTTTCAAGTGGACACATTCTTTCCTAGATGTTGTTGAATTGAGCCCACAACATCTTCAAACATCTCAATAATTAACTTTATCAAGTCAGAGCCACCCCCTTCTATATACTCTTGGCAATGCTAGATATTTATTTAAAAAGCTTTGTAAAATCTTAACTTATTTCTGCATGCTTGCTAATAATACACTGCAGAGTTTATCATCGTCCTTTAAGAGTTACGTTCTCCTTACTCTCTGGCTGCTGGCTTTTAACAGCCCGCTCAGCAGAAACGTACCTATTTTGTCCTGAGGTGCCCCATCTTTCTCTTCTATTCCTACCTCCACTATTACCCCCGGCCTGCTCAGCAGGACTTATTTTTAGTGTCCTCCTCTACTCTATCTGTACCTTTCTGTTCCTGCGGGCACTCTTCAGCAAGCCAGCCAGCAGGCTCAGCAGGAAAAGTACTTTAGATTTGCTATCATAATCTATTAAATTCCTGCTGCCTTTTGGAAGGCTAGCTCCATAGAACCATTTACTTTGTTTCCTGGCACGATGTATTCCAATGTGTAAACTCTTTACATCGTTTGTCGATTAACACTAGCCTTCAAAGTGGCACATAACTTAGACTCTCAAATTGCTAGAGAAGAGTTACAACTCAAAATGAAAATGTTTACTGAAATGATTGACAGGCATTCCTCCCCCACTTTTAATTTGAAGACAAAATGGTAAATTGCTAATGGCTGTTCAGAGTATTGCTTGTATCTTGACAGAGATGATGCAATTTTCCTGACCTACTATCTACTAATTAGTGTAGAGTCTGTTGAATGTATGTGTGCCTGTCTCTCCAGATCTCCAGAAGTTCACATTGTGTAAACATGAGGTTCCCCCAGAGCAGCAGCAGCACTGTGAGCAGGAGAGGAGCCCCAGTCTGGACCAGGAGAACCCAGAGCTCCCACAGATTAAAGAGGAACAGGAGGAACTCTGGACCAGTCAAGAAGGAGAGCAGCTTCAATGTCTGAAGGAGGAAGAGACTGATACCAGTGACTCCATGTTGACTGTTACATGTGTTGAAAGTGTCTTTGATGAATGCCAAACTCAGTCTCCTCTCCTTGATAAATCTGTAGCTACTACCTCAACAGAACCTGATGGAGAGGACTGTGTATCAGAACCAGACAGTTGTATTACTGAGAGTAAAGACAGTGAATGGACTCCGGCAGGTGACAAACCCTATAATTGCAAGGTTTGCTCCAGAGGGTTTATTTCTAGGAGCAAATTAACATATCACATGACATCTCATACTGGTACTAAACCATTCAGCTGCAGGGTCTGTGGGAAAGGATTCAATTTCAATCGTCATCTGACCCGTCACATGAGAATTCATACAGGGAAGAAACCATTTAAGTGCAGCATCTGCTCTAAAGAGTTTAATAGTAATTGTGATTTGGAAAAGCATACAAGGATTCACACTGGGGAAAAACCTTACAGTTGCAATGTCTGTGGGAAAGTATTCAATAGAATTCATCATCTGAGCGATCACATGATAATTCATACAGGCGAAAAACCATTTAAGTGCAACACCTGCTATAAAAAGTTTAATCGCAAGAGTAGTCTGAAGTACCACATGTTGACTCACACAGGGGAGAAGCATTATAGTTGCAGTTTCTGTGGAAAAGGATTCTATCGCAAAGGTCCTCTGACAGCCCATATGAAAATTCATACAGGTGAGAAACCATTTAAAGTGTCTGTGGAAATGGATTCAAATGAAATCATCTGACAGGGACTGATAGTGGCAGTGTCTATGGGAAGAGATTCAAACCATAATGTCGTTTGAAAAGTCAAGGTTATTTAGAACTGAGCGATGTCAACAATCCTGTCACTGGTGAATTGCAGTGTTCTTCTGAGAAATATTCAACCAGCACATACTGTAAAAACGTATCAAAATGTGAATATCTTTTCTAGGTTAATATAATCTCCACACAATTATCTCTGTACGGTGTTGGGACAAATTTTTTGTTACACAAAACTTAAACATTTGATCAGCTAGATAATTAATCCATTTAAGCAATCTCTGCATTAGGGTCAGGTGGCACCAGACCCCAGCCGGTGGTGCTGTGGTACAGTGCATGGGACCGGACCCCAGCCGGTGGTGCTGTGGTACAGTGCACAACATGATCAATAATCCAGTTATGTAAATGGTCACACATGCAAATTGTCTTAATTTGCATATGCCTATTTTTACCACAAACTGGATTATCTCACTGAGATCTCATGCGAGACACACGATTCATACATCGAAATGCTCAGCTTAATGTGATCCAGCATACAATGTAAACCGCAGAAAATATTATGGGATGTATGAAGTACAATTGAAAATGCGGAGCAAACGGAGCATCTTTGTCAGCTTTTATGTCACAAACACCGTTCCAACTGAATATCACTCAATTTGGCCAGTTTAGAAAACATACTAAATATCATATTGGTACATCCCAATCTGTGGGTTCTCATTGACTTCAGTTTAATTGCATATGGTACCATACAATTACATACATAAGCTTACATTAAACACACAGAAAACATAAGTTTTCTGTTTTTAATAGTTTACATTCATAAGATTTTAAATGTACGGTTCAGCCAGTCTCACTGGCACACAGCACATGCATCAGTGGGCACGCACATTTTCTTCAGGAAATTTAAAATTGTCTAGTTTTAAGTTGTAATGGCCAATTGGGTGCACACATTTAAGGAAGTAGTACTTTAGGCAGCCCTAAAACGCTTTGAGGGTACACTAGTAACACAAGGTTGGAAATCTATAAGATATTGTCCTAGACTGATTTAGGCCTGGGATGTATAGCTGGAACAGACCATAAGAGCATGCAGGCCATCAACTATCATAATCTTTCAGTTATATGCTGAAAGACCACAGCCAAAATCATTATTAAAGGGCCCCTAATGTAAGATTTGGACTATTGTTTTGTCTAGCATTGTTTTATCACTCACGAAAAAGTAAAATCTGTGCCTTATGCATTTTCTCTATTTTACCTCTGACAACACATCTACCCTATTTTACAAGCTGTTCTGAATTTCACTGATTTGTGAAGTAGAAAATCCAAGTCAATCTAATTGGCCAATCAGGGACTCAGCTACTCCGGCTGCAGCCATGACAGCAGCGGAATGTTACCATCCCTAGCCAATAACATAACTCAGCTGATGAATTTTAATGAGCAATGGGCTTAAACTTGCGTTCACCACTGAAAACGGCATGTGAGTTGGAGGGGAAGAAAGCGGCACCTTAAAATATCCATCCATCCATCCATTTTCCGCCGCTTATCCGGAGCTGGGTCGCGGTGGCAGCAGGCTAAGAAGGGTAGTCCAGATGTCCCTATCTCTAGCAACACTTGCAGCTCCTCCTGGAGGATCCCGAGGCGTTCCCAGGCCAGATGAGATATATAATCACTCCAGC
>JAVQIZ010223120.1:0-29060 GCA_036023535.2 Galaxias brevipinnis | reverse complement strand
CACACACACACACACACACACACACACACACACACACACACACACACACACACACACACACACACACACACACACACACACACACACACAGTCTTCTCTTGCTAGCAATCTAATATCTGAGACCCAAACCAGGCTACTCTGAAAACTCCTCTAAATGATTCCATAAGTATTTTTTTGTGGAAGCAAGCGGCAGAGATAAAACAGACTGTGGAGCAGCAAGAAGACAGCAAGCATGCAAGTTAAAGAAGGAGGAAGGGTACAGACAGAGGTGGAGAATTAGGATCCCCGGGGACAATTTTCAATCGCAAAAAAGACAATTGGAAAAATAAAGCTGGCTATGAAGGCGGGATGAAGAGAGAAGTCTACAGGCTGTAAAAACAGAAATATGAACAATAAGTACATAAACACATACCCACTGATGAAAGAGAGGTCTAACAACTTACCCATAATAATGAAAAAGAAAATAACAAAGTACTAAAATAGGTTTTTCGATGGGCTATTTTCTTTTAATTTAGTAGTTATATTTTTTCATCACTATTTTCCTGCGATTTTGCTGATTCCTATCCAGCCGTGCCTCCTCCAAGTCTTACCCCTTTGGGTCCCCCTTCTCCTCGCCCCCTCTTATATTTCTTGCTAGTGCCGGTACTCATTCTCCTACCTACCTCTTTTTCTTTCACTCCCCCACGGAGCATGCTCTCCATTTTCTCCTTTTTCTTGGCTGTCCCGTTTATCGGTCCATTCCGCGGCCATTCTCTTCATCTTTTGTCGTCCCTCATTTCACATTCGCTATACAGTCGTTTTTGTCTGAGATCCCAACCTAAGTTGGGGAGCAGGAACAAGGCATAAAAAGTACAAAATAATTGGAGGAAGGAGTGAATGCATCATTTACTGGCATGTAGCCTAAAGCATGGACAATCCAGGCCTGCCTTTCTCCGAGGCGCTGTGCAGAAATGGGGTGAAGCAGGTCACATGTCTTTGAGCATGAGGCAAAAGCCAAAAGCAAGCAGAGCAATAAAAAAAAGCGAGCCCAAAAAACGGAGCCTGTGGCTCATTGCGGTCATGGTGAAAGTGGATTGTTAAGAGCGAGTGAGGGAAGAAGTCAGCCTGTGTGTGTGAGAGTGTGTGTCTGCATGTGCGTGCCTGCGTGAGAGGAGGTGGGAGGGGAGAGACGAGACAGCAAGCAAGAGAGAAAGACTGGGGTTCGTGTAGAAATATCCAAGAGGGAGGGATAGAGGAGGAGTGTGTCAGCGAGGATAGGGAAATGTAGGGGGCTCACTCTCTCCCGGCGTTGGGTTTTTGTACTTTCATTTTTTTCTCCATTTCAACGCTAGGACCCTTATGCAGAGGGAGAGAAAGCAGCGGAGGAGAGAACTGCTGTGCTTTGTCTCGTGTCCCTGCCTCCTTTCCCTGTTTGATCTGTCTCTTCTATTTAGACCATTTTCTACACGTGCACTTGAACTCCAAATGCTATCTGCTTTCCCCTCCCCTTTCCCTCTTTTCCATTTACTCTGTGTTTCTCTTCCTATCTTTCTCCTAGACAGCAGCTTGAAATAGTGCTCGCAGGCTAAAAGCGAGAGGGAGGAAAAAGGAGAGGGCGAGGGGGACAAAAAAGGGGAGATGTTGAGAGGGGGAGGGGAAGAGGCTTAGAAGGGTTGATTCAGAGCTGAGGGTGTCTGTGTGTGCACACATGCCTGCATTTCAAGTACAGGCTACGATTCAAATGATCAGTGCAAGTATTTTTTAATTTGCATTACTGTTCAGTGAACGCAATAGTCTGGCTAATGCAACAGTAATACATTTGTTAAAAAATTTTGATTTTAGTTTCAAGAACACTAGAAAACCACTTACTTTGTTCAATAGGTACTGTACAACAATGTACATCCCATTTACTTTTGAACTAGTACATTTAAAATTATGTCTGACACATTGCCTTTATATATGTATGGCCTTTGTAATACAGAAATTAAAGTTACAATATTTGCAACAAAATACTATTCAATTATATTGGTCTTATCTATAAAATCAAAACACCTTATGCAGTAACTACGCCAGCATTGCTAGTTAAGCATAACATATAAAATGCAAACATTTGCAGAGTAAAATTATTTAGGTGAAGGTTAAGGTCAAATGCTTGTACATATACAGTAATTCTGAAATGTATGAGACTCTTGGTCTAACTGTACATGGGTATTTAATGTATTTATTATATAGTTATACAGTCTTTTTTTCAGGTGTAGGCCTATGCTAGGGATTAAGCATAGTGACAGATGTGCTTCTTTTGTTGTCATCTATATTTCTCCCCTTGCCTTTAGCAATAGTTCATAAGAATTCAGGAGTGGACTGTACTCTGAAACTAGAGAAGAATGTCATTGTTTGGAAATTACTTAAACAAGCCTGCCATCTCCTGGTGCTGACAACTCGCATCTCGCAAACACGCAGACGTTTGTCCTGAATAAAATGATGCAGTTGCATATTGAAAACGGCATAATTTTTCGACTAGACTTTCTCCTATGTGGCTACTATATGTAACATTCACTGCAAAACAGTTTATCAGTAGCACTTCATTTCAACCTGAATATATCCATTACTTGAAACGTGGCGTGTGGTGTTTAGAAATTGAGTTAAAACGTTTTAGTTTACAAATTGTCGATAAAAAAACGTTTTTACAAACAGAATAATTGCTAGAGAATATGTAAGGAACTTTGCTAGCGAAAATAGATCTGGTCGATTTTTACAGGCGTATTATCGTAGTATTACCTTTGCCGAAGAACATGGAATTTGAATGTCACATTTCTATTCAGTGTCAAATTGAAAGCCGTTCACCAGTAATAGTCTTCTATGGCGTAGTCTGCTTTCCCCCCCAAAAAAGTACGTTTGCAATCAAATAAATTAGCTTGCTACTACACTAGATAGTCAAATAAATATCTCTCAATTCGCATGCAAGGGCAATTCTACTTCTACTCCAATCTCAATCAATTTTGTCCAATCACAGCAAATGTTAATTAACAGAGGGTGTGGTCAACTAAACCTAAAAGGGGTTGGACATTTTTGTTAAGTAAACAACTTTTGTAAAATATGTTTTGTGTACACATGTTTTCATTTGTTTCCCATTAACCCACAAGTTAGCTGGATAAGAAATATATATTACACCAGAGTAGGTGAACTTGAATATAGCTTTGCTTAATAAAAAATCCAAATTCTTCAGAATAATTGTATTTATTATTTTGAACAAGAGCAAAAGGCAAACACATGGTATATTTATTGTTTCTGACATAATGTTTTCCAGCATGACCGGCCCACCATTTATACTTGTGTGATGGTGTAGACATAATCAATATGGAGGTCATCGGAGCAAAGGGGTACTCCCTGATTTTTCTGTGTAGGCTCCAGAAATATTGAAAAAAAGGTTGTCCAAACACTGCCAACCCTAAAGATGGTGGGAAATGGCCCCATGCAGTGGGTGATGATTTGTCTTTGAAACATTGTAAATGTTTGCACAGGTATGTTTATTTTTATTCTCATCCATTGAGTGAGAGAATGCTCTTTAGTTATTGCCCATGGTGCTGGTGATCCAGTTATTGTAGCGGCAGACACGAGCGTAGACACTAGGGTGTCCCACCATGGCACAATCGTAACCCCAGGAAACTACTCCCTGCAGTTGACCACCACACACCAGAGGTCCACCAGAGTCACCCTGAGGGTAGACAGAGGCCAAAAGGGGTCATGCAGTATAATATGTGATTATAAGAAGATATTTTAATTCCGTAATGCCATATGGGGGATTGTTTAATAGTAATGTGAGCACATTTCTGTGAATATTAAGGCTTATAGCAAATGTTTGTCCTGCCCTTCCCTACTACAATGTCTGGTTTATCCGAACTTACCTGGCAGCTACTGGCACCTCCACTCATGAAGCCAGAGCATACCATGTTCTCAGTAAACAGACCAGGGTAGGCATTCTGGCAGATTCTGCGGTCGATGATGGGCTGCCTCAGGCACTGTAGTCTGTCAGGGAAGTTGTCTAGAAAGTAAGATTGCTTTATGAAATGGCTGGAGCTACATTCACAGCCCTATTCAATACACTCAACCATATGCTTCAGACAAATCTTGAAGGATCCAATCAAAAACTCATTCTGTCATACATTCCTAAAAGATTAAGAGTTTTTGATAAGATATCTGACAACTTTCCCTTCACAATCTGATTTGATTTTCAAAATCAAGATTCACACTGATCAACGTCCTGCCCTGCAGTTGTTTTCAAGCTCCGCCCTCAACTTACTCCCATTACTGGCCATGTTTCCCCACCCAGACACCATGCAATTCTCATCGGCCACTGGGCAGCGGGAAGGGAGGGACACAGTCTGCACATAGCTGTTAAGGGTGGCAGGACGGCTTAGCTTGATCAGCATAATGTCGTTGTCCAAGTTGTAACTGTTGTACTGGGGATGCTTGATAAGCTTGGCTGAGTCAATCCACTGCTCAGTGCCCTCATTCACAGCAATGTTGTGCTCGCCCAGACGGACCTGGATACGGCTAAGGGGCAGTATTGAATAAGGAAAATCAGTACAAAATAATATATCGTAATACTTTCGATGATAATAAGTTTGATTAAAGTGTCATCATATCAAAAGTGTCTTCTTCTTTTCCACAGCTATGTTATCACCAAGGAGGGAAAAAGCACCCCTGTCAGTACTTACGACTTATAGCAGTGGGCAGCAGACACCACCCACTGACTTGAGATCAGAGAACCACCACAGAAGTGGTATCCTGCATTCAGGGACACCTGGTAAGGGACAGAGCTTTTTGGGCATTCATATCCCCCGACAACTTTGTCATCCACCTCGTCCACAGGGGCAGCAACTGAAACAGATGAGATGAATGCAATTGGAATGGAATGGACTTGAAACAAGAAGCAGTCAAAGTCCCAATAATCGTCTAGATAATTCTGAATGTATTACGTTAATATTCATTGGCGGAAAGCATATGAAATACATTGCAAATAGTAAATTATACGACAAGCTGATAAGGCAATGTCCAAGCTAACTTTCACAGTAAAAAAGATGAACATATCTTACATGCAGCTCCCAATAATGCTAGAAAAAACAGGACTTGCATGGTGTGTTCAAATGCAGGTATTTAGCTCACAAATTGAGCTTCACTTGTATCCCTTTTATATACCCGTCTAGCTGCTCCCTGTATCTTTACCATGCCCCCTCTAATAAATAAACAGCATATGGGAAATAAGCCATATGGCTGTAGGACGTGTAACCCTTGTGCAATATGAGAACCAGAATACTCCAACTCACAAAAGGGTCCCAATAAAGAAGCATTTGAGTATCAATAATGACCAACTCCACTGGAAAAAAATTTGTTCTCAGCATAATAACTATTATACTTGAATCCCTAAAAAATAAATTGGTACATTAAAATGCGGGAAATTAGCAGGCCTTAATGTTTGTTTAAGATGTTTGAGGAACATAAGTGAGATAAAATGTCCTAGCCTTGGAGTCACGGGATTCCTGGAATTGTTCATTTAGTTAAGATATTACCACTAATAACTACAAGTTAAGATATTATCACTAATCACATGTTTACAAATAAGATTAAAATCCTCAAAATGATTGTACAGAAATGGGGAATTGGTTAGTCAATATTTTCAAAACATTTATTTTTTATTTATTTTACTAAACATAGAAGTCCACATTTGCTGTTGTTTTACTATTCTTACAATATGTTTATTACTTTCACTCTTTAATTATTAGGTATACGTGAACTGACCTTCTTTAGGTCTCTTTCAGAAAATATATATTTAATATGTCCAATATGACGTCCTGGTAAAGGTTACATGAATCCCAAGAGAAAGAGAAAAAATACAGACATTAACAAAATACCATACCAATATATTATTGCACAACAAAATAACTCTTCCATCACACCCAAAACGGTGGCTACTTTACAAAAGGATTTCCCCTGATGTTCAGTCAATGCATGTCTACTTGTCTACACCAGAGTATAGAAGACTGAATATCACAATAGGGTTTCATCTTTGGTTCTCATCTGATAACATCATTTTCTCATTGTTGAGTAATAGTAATAGCAATGGCAATTCAAGATTGATAACATCTCATTTTTAATAGTAATACATTTTAAAAATCCACCTCAATTCTGGTGGACTGGATAAATCAAGAGTAGTTCTTCAAATATTTCAAGATTTTTATTGGGCAAATAACATCATAAATAAAAAAGTGCCGTAGAAAAAGGTATAACAGGTGTAGAAAGCTTGTATACAACTATGTACAGTCAATGGTTGACTTTGAGCCAAGGTAACACAGCATTGTATGTCACAAGTACAAATTCAGTTCGATTTTAAATATGGTATTAAAAGAACCCTCTGCCAACACTCCGCATTACATATAATTCAGAACCTGCCAAATCCATTTATTTAGGAGATGGACATGTATATTTAGGTACATGTGTATAATAGCTTGCAAGCCAGGACAGCACGACTGATGACCATGTTATCTTGCCCAATTTCTGATGTTGAGCCACTGAGGTAGGTAGCACACCCAATAAAAGGTAAAAAACGACAAAAGTGGTCACATTGAGGATAAATTTGGGAACAGCAAACCCAACAAAGAGAGAAAGCAAAAGATGAGACAACAAAGTCCCTGGGACTGAAATTAGCTACTCTACAAGCCATGCCCCTTTACAATTAGTGGGTGTTCAGTAGCAAATAAACAGGAGGTTAATATTTCAAACACATTTTAATAAGCATTTTGATTATTTCATATTCCAATATACAAAAAATACAAATTATGTAACAGTTAAAATAATAGGGAGCAAGCGGAATACCAGTTTTACTTTATGCAATGTTTTTCCCTGTACCACCAGACTCTCCCTCATAGACCTTGAAAAAACATGTACAATTCCAAAAGAAGAAAAAACAACAGGAATAAAAATGAATGTTTCATCATTTGTTGGATGAAAACATGACATTCTAATCGTGACAGAAAGGGCAGCGAAAGTGAACCAAGTAGCTCTTTTATCCATCAAAAAACAAACAAAAAACAGGTAGAAGAAACATTAAGTGAATTTCACCATTATGTACGAACAACTGAAAAGAATAAGACCATCAATTCCACTACCTCCTGAACAGACTAAGAATGGTTTAAAGGATCTTCTGAATGTGTATATGGACAGTTAAAACATTGCTGCTCTAAAATGTATACAAAGGTTGGCTTGAATCAAATATACAATAAGAATTTGTTAGCTAAATTATTCTCAATGCAAAGCTCAGTCTTGTGTGACTATTTACAAGAATGTGTGTGGGTCCATGGCCATGGTGATTTAGTAGCTAATATCGCATCTCACCCCTCCACTACAGCCTGTAATTATCATAGCTTCTTCACTAACTCTTGATTCTAGAAACAGCACTCTGAAATCTAGGTCATTAACGGCTAATAAAACAAAAAAGGATCAAAGAATCAAGAATGTTGCTTGTAAGATGTGGTATCTGTCCTAAAACACTGAGGTACTGCTTCAAACCAAAATAAAAGGTGTTCTAGCATATGGCTCTCATATGGTTTCCAGGATGAAAGGGAGATGTTCAAAACAACTTGAGCAAAGAAGAGGGAAAAAATGTGCACCATACGCCAGTCTATAAATTAAACTAACTATGGAGATGAGGTGCGATAGACCAGTTTTCGAGAGTGCAGCATCTGCAACCTCACTCCTATGGCCATGTCACCGCATTCGTGATCTCGCTCAGAACAAGTCTCTATTTATCACTTCAAGTACTCCAAACGTAATGGCTGTTGTGCATGTTGCCAAGTCTATTCTAGTTGAGGAAGCGGCGGCAGCGTCTCGCTCCGCAGTTGCAGCGCAGTTTGTTGCTCTCGTCCTCAATGGGGAACTTGTAGTCATAGGTGAGCTCCTCCCCACGGTAAATCTTCCTCAGGGCAAAGATGACAATGTGCTTGTGGCCGTCCACATTGATGACTCGCGAGTAGCAGTTGGGTTCACAGGAATGGTTGATGAAGCGTGCGGCGTTGCCGTGCATCGTGGCGTCCACCACGTCAAAGTCGTCGATTCGGAACATGTAGCAGCCAATGCCCTGATTGAGGAGAAGAAAATAAGTGCTTAGAGGACGCACCGTTTATTCTTTTATCCCTCGCTACTAATTTTACAGAAGTCACCTGGCTATCACATAGGATTTGCCCACGTTGACTGACCTTGCCGTCGTAGTATTTCTCTCGCTTGTCCGTCAGGACCGACCTAATCACATTGCCTGCATACTCGATGACCATCTCGCCAGACTCGATGTTCCTCTTGCAGAATAGGCCGCGCCCATCGATAGCAGATCTAGAACGATGATGAACAAAGTTAAATACTTTGTGAGTGAATGACACTAAAGATTTTTGTGGAAATTGCAACTAGAAACTAAAATGACAAGTTAAAAATGTTTCACCTGTAAACCCCAACTGCTTCCTTGGAGGTCTTCTCCAGGTGCCGGAAGCGCATGGCCATTGGAAGCTCAGTACTGGTGGCTCGCCTGGGACAACGGGGAGTTTACAGTTAGACTCAACTTGAACGGGAGTGTACTCTGATCACGACAATGGTGGCAATCTCACCTGGTGGATTTCAATGGGACGTCATCATCCTCCTCGTCGTAGGGGACAATGTCAGGAAGGTTCCTGTGCTGCGAAGCCAGGAAGTTGAACATGTCGAAAGTGGACTTTCTGTAAGTGGGAGAGTGGAGGAGTTTGTTCAGTCATTCATATGATTGTATTCGTCTCACCTCACTAACATGGATTCTATGTTAAATGCAAATACACATTAGCATCTGTGCAAATTCAAACGAAATGCCAAATCTTACCGTGTATAGACCTCCGCACGGGCACACCCGCTGGGGTTGAGCGGCAGCTCCACGTCGGTACATTCGTGGCGGTGGAAGCGGAAGCGGTGGTGCTTGCAGGTGGAGGCGCCCTGCAGCTGCTCCAGCAGGAAGATGACGGCATCGTGGAGGATGCCCAGCACCCGCTGCCCGCTCATCCCGCCAAGCGGCAGCTGCTTGAGGTGGTAGCCCGCCCGCGCCTCCAGAACGCCATCGACTACCGCCCGCCATGCAACTGAGTGAAGAGAGGTTTTAGAAAGATGACTTTGTGGTATTTCATTAGAGATACATTCAATCAGAGGAACTCATCCCCCATTTGAAATGTATTTGGTGATCTTATATGAATAATCATGACAATGACATGACAATCATGACATGTCTGACACCTTCTGTTGTACTTTGTACTCGGAACACATCATATAGATTAACTAATCCCTGTAATAAACCCTGATAATGGCAGGAACAAATAAAATCAATCATAAGTTGTTCATTCTTGCTGATATTAAAAACCAAATGGGACCAAAAAATAAACAAGACGTTCCAGACTCACCCTCTATGCTGTCTGCCTTCACACTGAAGCCATCATCACTCGTGATCTCAAAGCGCAGGTGTGGCTGGTTAAGATAGGCCTTCTGGTCCTGTCTGGGCGGTGTTGTCTCCTCGTCAGAGCTAAAACCTGAAAACACAAAGAAATCATGACATGACACGATTGGACATAGAACATAGTCCTCAACCAATGATCTGACGCCAAAACAAGTCTAGAATAAAACCCCACCTGTACAAGGGCCCCAGTCAGACAGGTCTCCATGGCGAGCGCTGACCCAGACATGGGTCTTTTCCTTGCTGTAGCTGTTACTCTGTGTTCTGGTGGGATTACTCTCCACACGTGGCGACCTACAGAGGTCCATATTAATGTATTTACAAATGCAAAAAATGAGCTTGTACACCACAAATCCGTCGATAGAATCAGGCTACAGCAGGTCTGAACTCACCGTATCTTTCTGGGGTCTGGTGCAATTATTCTAGGTTTCTCCACGTCCGGAACTCTCCCCTGGTCAAGATCCAGCACCTCCTTCAAGGTTGGAGCTTTTATTCGGACACCGCTTGCTCTGAAGGGGAAGGAAACAAATTAAATGTTTTAGTCACTATACATGTAATATAGCAAATAAATAAAACAAATACCACATGGACATGCTAATTAGACAATAATGTTTGCATACTTGCTGTCATCAGGGTCATTTGAGTTGGACAGATCCGTCATGAAGTCGGTCTTGCACTTTTTCCTTCCGGGGCGTTCACAAGCGGACGACACTCGCTTGACGCGCACTTGGGAGCGCGAAACCCCATCAGCCGCGTAGCCAGGGATACCGGTGGGCACCACCGAGATCGCCACTGGCGACTGGAGCTTCTCCAGGAAGTGGGGGACTTGGAACTGGGACGGGCTTAGATTAGTGGACCTTGGGGTCAGGATGATGGGCTGCATCCTTGGAATGTCTCTGTGGCTGGCCATGGCTCGTTCTATGATGGCCTGGGCCATGTCTCCCTGGTTGTTGGGCGGACTGGGCTCCGCCACCGTCCTGATCCGCACCGCCGTCAGGGCGCCTCCGCTGTTGATGGCCTGCCTTCGGATGAAGACTCTCCCGTCGGAGGTCGTCACGTGGCTGCTAGCAGGGATGACGCGGGTCCCCGAGCTGACATGGGAGGAAGCGACAGGGGCGACGATCACACGGGGGCTGGGCCGTGGCGTGCCCACATTGCTGCTGTGGAGCATCCTGGCGATCTGGCTTATGCGGTTGTAGGAGGGGGAGTTGGTGTTGAGGACCTGGTAGGTGTTGGTCCGTGGGTCTTTGAGCAGAATCTGACCCTGGCGGTTCACTAGCAAGACCTGGGGAGAAGGAGGGGGGGTGGCGTTGGCGGTGGCGTCGGTCTGGGCAGGGATCACCAGCGGCTGTGTAGCCTGCGGCCTGGAGCCTCCGAGACGGATGGCGATGGTTTTCCCCTTGGGAGCCCCCGCTATGGGCAAGCCGTTAATCACAATGGGGGAGGTGACTGGCCTGTGGGAGGCTTGGGAAACAGCTTTGGTTTGGGATGCGGCGGGGATACGTAGAGGAGCAACAGAGCGGGGGGGCAGCAACACCTTGATGATCTTACGCTGTGGAACAGGTGTTGCGGGAGCCTGCTGTACGCTCTGAGGCGTTTTTTGTGGGGTCATAGCAACGGTTTTCACTTTTCTTGGGGTCACAGAGGCCTTTCTAGGGGGTGGCGATGCGGGTGAATAGTCGGGGTCTCCTAAATCGTCTTCGTATCCCACCACTGAGTCGGCTGAGTCACTGTCTTCCTTATCGAGCCCGGTGTTGTTAGCTATGTAAACCACAGAGCCGTCAACGGCAGAAACAAATTGGCCCGTGACCGGATCCAAAAGTACCTCTTTTTGAGATGCTGTTTCCTCTGGGTCCACTAGTTCCTCGTTTTCTACAATCAAATCATTGTTTGGCATACATGGCTCTAGGACAAGAGATGATAAGGTTTCTGCCTCAAATTCTTGCTTTTGCTCCAGCGACAGTTCCGTTTCCACTTCTTCCCCAGAAGATGCTGTCGTGGCAACGACCGTTTCGCATCCTTCGAGAGAAACCGTCAGATTCGCCGTCGTTTCGCTGTTTTCACAGTTTTGGGGCGTTTGCGCCTCGTCCGGCGGCTCGCTAGTGTCACTCTCAGACCCGCCGTCCGCGCCGTCCAGCTGTGAGATGGAATGCGTAGCGGGGGGCGGAGTCAGGCCCACGCGGTCCGACTCCTTGGTCGCCTCACAGACCACCACGGTGCGGGAGAACTTCAAGTAATGGTCCCCGTCTTCGTCCGAGGAGCCGCCATCCCCCCTGGATGCTTGGGCTTTGGAGAACGTCGCCGCGCCGCTCCCATCTCCGCCGGCCTCCCGCGGGTCCACGGCGCTCTCCTCCGCTAGGGTCTCGGCTTCCCCCTCCGCTCTGCCCACCGGCGTGTCGCAGTGCAACGCCACGGTCTCGTTGAGCAGCGCCTCGTCAAACTCCAGCTTGGCGTTGAGCAGGGACGCCACTGCCACGTCCGTGTCGGCGTCGAACGTCATCAGGTGGGCCACCTCCTCTTCCATGTTGTCCGGCGCCAGAGAGATCCCGTTGGCTGTTGCCACAGCCGCGTCCTCCGCCTCAGAGGAAGCCAGGAAGTCGTGGGGCACTTCGGAGAACACGGGGGCGGTGATCTTGTACGCCGGCCGGACCCTGGGGGAGTGGCTGGCAGCTGCCCGGCGCGGGGACAGTCCCGGGGAGACGCTGCAGGGCGAGGCGGGTGGGGAGCCCCAGCTGGGCGAGGCCGAGCTCAGGCCCCGCCGTGACCGAGGGGAGCCCGGGAGGAGCTCGGGTGGGGAACTGAAGGGGAGCGCGCGGGGGTGGAGCGTGCCGCCCGAGCGGAGGGTCATGGGCCCAGAGGGGTCGTTGTCTGTGGGGGAGGAGCTGTGGCGGCTACGCGACGAAAGCCTTCGGGGACGCCGCGTGTCGTCCAGGTCTCTCAGGGTCAGGATGTGGTGGGTTTTGGGTGGCCCAGTCCCTGCCGAGCACAGCACCGAGTCAATAGATGCTTTACAATAGATGAGCTAGCCTGACCAAACTAACAATAGGGTTACTGAGGGAACAGACTGGACTACCTGGGGAGGGTAGAGGCCGAGGGGTTCCACCGGCTGGTCTCCTCACGTGGAAGTGTGCCGGCGTTTTGGATCGAGTCACGTGATCGTATTTGGTGGCCGGAGACGTGGTGCTCGGAGCAGCCTCCACCGGCGAGGTGCTCACTGCACTCTCTGGAGACTGCATCTCTGCTAGAGACAAGGCACAACAGCTACTTAACGTATTCTCAATTATTCTGGATTTATTTTGGCTTTATTTTTGATTTAGGGTAGACTATGCCATTAGTAGGAGAAATGTTCATTAATTATTAATACAACAAATGTGTTTAATAACCGACTCTACAGTGTCTGTCCCTAATGAAGACGTGTGAATGCGTTCAACCAGTTACATTGCTCTTCCTTAATGATGACATGTCACGCATATCCTTTAAGCTGCACAAACAGCAGTAAGTGAGCAGGAAAGGGACGGTCATGGGTGGGGCATTGCATGCTCACCATCGCAGTGGTTTGGACTGTGTGCGATTGTTTGGTGCTCCTGCTGGTCCCACTTAGGATCTCTCTCCTCGCCGGGGAGTGGACTGCACACCTCGGTGACCTTGCAGGTGTAATTGCAACGCCGACGCGGGTCCACTGTGCTCCAGTACAAGCGGGAGCACCTGCAGAGACAAGATGGAGGACAAGATTTAAAAAAATAAACGACCACACAGTTGTCCCCCTTATACATTAGATGATGTGACTGATAGAGGAGACTGTAATGAGTTCTGATGGCGTATTAGCTACTCACTGATAACCCACAGGGTACAGCATCCTTCGATTAGATGATAACTCTGACAGCACACCAAGCTTCTGGATCTGCAAGGACCCTGAAACCCAACGGAAGACAAGACGCTTTAAAAACAATGAGATTCATACAGCAGCAACATCCTGTACATGATTTATGGATGCCCCCTTAGAAAAGTATATGAATAGCAACCGTGCAGCAGTCGAAGTAAACCTGATGTGCTCACCTATGGTCATGGTTATGGATTCTGGTTCCAGGCCTGTCAGGAACTTCCGCCGCAGCGTGATACCCTCAAAGTCCACGTAGACGCGTCGGGAGACTTCAAAGCCGCTCCCCACCACCACCTGGCAACAGGGATCAAACAGGCGACCAATCACGGCAAGGCTCATCGTGCTGCCTACCACTTCACAGTTAGACCTTATGTGTGAACTCAATCGTGGACTAACCGAGGACCACTCTGAACAAAGTGGTTTAATATGACTAGTCTCTAAATACTGGGACCGGGCCATTATTAATTAGGCACCCTCTTATCATGTCATTCTGAAGAGCCAAATGATTCAAATGTGCATTCCAATTTAGATAAATGATCACTATAAGCACGGTGCGACATTCATATTTTGTCGTTTAGCATGTCAAATCCTGTGCGTACTTTGTCACTGATGAGGTGCCGGTGCTTGTAGCAGTAGACCTTCCTGTCCTTCTGAAACACACAGTTGTGGGCGCGGGCGCACATGAAGTGGTAGTTGCTCTGGCAGGAGGAGAGGCAGCAGCCCACAGTGGCCCCCGACTGTCCACACCGGTCACAGCGCTAGAAAAAGGCAGTGAGATTAGTCAACAGATAATAATGGGGACACTGAATGATTAAAAAACTAATGCAATTGGAGTGTAATTAGATGCATGCCCATTTACAAACGCATAGCAAACAAGCCCCCATGTCCCTCATGGCTTTTGAAAACTAGCATGATTTGAGTTTCATTCTAAGGAGGTGAACCATAGGCCCTCATTACCAGGTGGCGCCCCCTTGAGACAGCACTGTGCGCTTGCATGAGCGCGCCACCCTCTTCGTAGACCTCGGCAGACCAAACACAGCAGTTCACATGGACCCACTCGTTCTGGCCCAGGTAAAGTAGCCGACCCGCTTCCTACAAGGGAGAAGTGGGGTTCAGGACAGTGCACTTTGACTTTTGGACCCCCCCGTGTACATTGTACAAAAAATATATAGAACTGTAAAAACAAGAGAGATTTGCAGAACTCACGCTAGTGGCAGCGTCGCCACACTGTTGGCACAGAGAGCACTGCCTCTCATCTTTGGTCCACATGGCCTCTAGGTCCCCAATGACCCCTGGGATGGAGCAGACAAACACATTTGAATTCCAACGACAAACTTTGCTTAAAATAGTTCCTACGCATTGCAGCTTCTTGAGATGAGACCATGTGCAGTGGACATGCTGTGTGTCCTACCCTGTGGGAGGGGATGGGCTGAGGACTGTGCCTCCTTGGTGACTTGGTAGGTCCTCTTCAGCCACTGGGCATAGCTGTGCTCTGTGGAGGGGGGGATGACCGCCTCCGGGAGCATGCCACTGGTGGACAAGTAGAGATAAGAAAAGCAGTCAGAATAAGAGGAGTACAGTACAAAGGCCTAGGGGAGAGGGTTGATGTTAACACTTAGAATGTCATATTGTTACTTTGTCTATAACGGCTTTGTTAATTACCTGGGTAACTCCTTCGAGAGTGGGCCCCCCATCTTCAAATCCTGACAATTAAACCAACTAAAAACCTCCTCCATCACCTGTGGATCACATATAATTTCATGAGATCAACCAAAGCATAGCAAGTCGCCTTAAACACAATTTATACATAATGGGTTTTTTTCTCCTCTGCATTATTTACATTTCCAACATTCCGCATTTCGTTTTTACTGTAATTGTTGTGCCTCTATGGGCACGATGCTAACTGAAATGTGTTTTGGAGTGAGGCAGAGGAATGAGCTGACCTTCAGGTAGTGGTCCCTGGCCTGAGCAGTGGGCCTCTGGTCCTCTGGCAGAGACTCCTCTTGTTTCAGCCACTTCCTCATCAACAGAACAACGTCCTCGTGGAACGCTTTCTGGTTAGGAGAGAAATAAAATAAGAAGACGAGGGTTACACATAAATTATCACTAGGTAAGATATCATGCAAATATCATCTGTGGCTCCATTTATGCATTTTGGTTCGACTTGTAATTTGATGAGATTTGTGCAGAGAATAAGTAGAGTGAAATAGAATCCGGTGTTTTTCAGTATGACACTGAAACATTGACTGAATGTGTAAAGGTGTGTGCTCACCAGGGAAGTGTACTGGCCCTCTTCAAACACTTTGCCCATGGCATGCAGGTCACAGACAAGCTGCTGTTGGTTCCTCACTACTTCTGGCTCACTCAACTCCTCACACTAAAGAAAAGACAACTGGTTCAGCTAGGAGGGAATACGACCTCATGATATAGAACTGTAAAAACAAAAACCTACTCAGTAGACATCCTTACACTTTGAAACAACGCAACGCTGGCCTTAATCACACAAGTGTGGTTGCAGCCTAAAATACATTTTCCACTAGAAACAGAGAGCCGGTGACACAGTACCTCCTGGCAGGTGATGAGATGTTGAGTGGTTGGGGAGGAGAGTAGGTCAGCCAGCACCATCTCCAGGCCCGTCCTCAGCCTCTCCTGCAGCATGCTCTTCCAGTCGCTGGGGATGGACTCGCTGCAGGGCGAGCATGTGTACACCACAGCCCCCGAAGAGCTGGTCATAAGCTCAAACTCCTCATCTGGAAAAGAGAGCGAGAGCGAGAGTGAGGATTTTAAAACACGCCAGCCTCGTTGAATTATTTAAAAAGGAGGGAATTGTCTATGATTTGACACACACCTGCAAGTCCCTCACACTTCGAATGCACCCAGTGGCTGCATTTGGAGCACTGCATCATCCCTTTGTCCTGATTGTTGTCCGGGTAGCACTTGCGACAGATGGTGCAGTAATTTCCTAGGTAAGCAAACATACAAATATACATTTGCATTTGTGAATTTATTCAGCACACGGTCCATTAAAGCAACAATAGGCAACTTTTTTATTTTAACGTGTTATCAATACATTTCTTCTGATAGCACATTGTAATGTCTATGGGAGAATGAAAAAATTGTGGTTCAGATCAGTCTCAGTCTCAACATTTAACATTATTTGTGTCTGCCACCGGGTATGATCTCCCCCGAGACTGTGACGAATTGCTTTATGGCACAAGGAAGTGCGTCACTAAATCAGGGAGAGATGCCCATACTTGGGAGTATAGCCTTTGATAGTGCTAGCGATATGTAATGGCCGCGAGCATCCTGCATGTCTTCTTTGTGACAGTGAGGGAAAATAATAACACTAAGCAACCGGTAGGTGTCGCCAAAATCATCTCCTACAGATAAACTGCTTCTAGTAACTTTAGTAAAGTCACTTAGCGATATCCCAGTGACCTAACCATTGATGCATTGAAAACAGTCCACCCTAAGAAACATGACACCATCAAGCAGCGTTCCTACCTTTGGTGTGCAGGGTGCTGCAGTCTGGACAGAGGTCCTGCTCGTGGTTCCAGGTCATATCCCAGGTCTTCCCTGGAGTCACCCCGCAACTCTTACACCTTATACATGTCATACACACCTGTCCATGGGAAAAGAGCATGCTTAAAACTACACCCATACTGCACTACAATAAAAAAGGAAAATTAATTTCTCAATTCCAATCCGACAACTTACCCAAGGCATGCTACAGTTCAAAGGCTTGGGGTAGGTGGGTCCCAAGCATGAGGGGTGGTAGCAATTCTGACACCTTCGGCACTGTAGCACAGGCTGGAGACAAGAGTAATGGGATGTTGGAAGGATGAGAGTGAGGGGGGGGAACATAGGCTTAGTTTTATAAGCATGACTCAAAGATGTAGCCAGCTGTGATAAATACCTTGGAGCTTTTGCTCTTGCGGCCACATACGTGGCAGTACTTGCAGCGCCGGCAGCACCAGTTCTCCTTATTCTCCTCTTGGGGCCGCTCTTCAGGAAACAGACAAAAGCTGTGGAATGGCTCACAGCAGATCTGGCAGAAGATCATCTGAGGGTGCAAGAGAGTAGCAAAACATGTTCAGAAAAAGTATGGAAAAGGAATACCAGAATTTTTGGCATTCTGCCCTGCCACGTCTGTGCAGATGGTGACAATAGTTTTGATATTTACGTCTTGGTGTCCTTTGCTAGCGCAGAGCAGACAGACAGGGTGAGGTGTGACTTGAAGAGATGTCAAGATGCTCAGCCCGCCCATCAGCCACACGTTCTGGACCGCACAGTCCTCCTGACAGACAGATAACATGGAGAAAAGTAACCAAGCGTAAGGTTAGAGTTTAAGGCTGGAACATTGCCATGACAAGGTGGTGCAATATAAATGGTAAATGGAATGGTAAATGGGCTGCATTTATATAGCGCTTTTCAACCGGAATGAAACCAAAGCGCTTTACAATGTTGCCTCTCATTCACCCATTCACTCACACACTCACACACCGATGATGGCGGATAATATAAGGTGGCAATAGTCACTCACCTTAAAATCCACACGGATCTTGTGCGTGGTTTGTGACAGACCCTTTTGGGGGAACCCGTTTGTTAACACAGGCAAAGCGCTCAGAGGGGCATGCTCTCCTGGATTCTGGGAATAGAGGAGAGAGATGAGGTCAGTTCTGGGACACTGTTGGACCCCATTATTCATTGTGTCGTCCTTTTCTTCCAGAGGCTCCTCCTGTTCTTTCTTCTTAAGATTGTCCTTTGCCGACACCTTCGTGCCTGTGTCAACCGCCGCCTGAGAGTGCAGCTGCACTACAGACTCAGGCAGCCGGTGCAAAAGCAACTGTAACCGGAGCCGTAACCGTAACCGTGGTATCGGGATACCAGGTGAGCTGCGCTCCCTCCAGCCACCAGGGGGCTTCATCCTGTCCATCTCCGCCTGAGCCTGCGGAGGAAGGGACGGCTGTAGCCAACCAGCAAGATACATCCAAGCATTAAACAAATGTGCGGTTGCAAAGTGCTAAAAAGCATCAGGAGTTGACGACGACCGAAGAGTAGGGTGGAAAAAAGAGATTAGGGTCTATGCTTACAGACACCAGAAAGAGATAAAAAGCACCCATCCCAGCTGAAGTGCTACGGAAAAGAATCAAGATTTAATTGCATGCATTAAAGTTAACAAGGGCGAGGAATCAGGGTTAAGTTGAGATTGAAAGCCACGCTGCCAAAATAATTTTTTTTGTTAAAGCCGAAAAGTGATAGGAGCTTGCCACTTCTGTAGAGCAAATGGTTAAGTTGAATAAGAAAGAGAGAGATAAAAAGAGAGCATTATCAGAATGAATTGGGGTTAGTGAGAGGCTACTACTTGGCTAGCAGGAGGGCGAATCAATTTGCTGTTACCTTGAAAACCCGTGGCCTGCCAGGGCCTCCTCGTGGGCCTGGTCTCCGGTGCCGGACCACCTCGCTGGGCACCTCCTCCAAGGCTGGTCCACTCTCTGGAAACACTAAAACACACACACAAAAAACTGTTAATAGTAATAAAAAAAGTTTTTTTGACACTTCTCTCATTTGTTTCCATCTAATTTGTGATATGTGATCCTCTCTAAATGCATAGTCACTCACAACTATTTGCCGCCTCGGCTCATACCTTGACTGCTGGGGCCATCGGCAGGCTTCTTGACTGCAGGCTGGTCATTGGCAGTTTCCGACTCCGAGTCGGACTTTAGCAGACTGCTGTAGGAGCGTGGCGTGACGTTCCTTCTGGACTGTCGCCTCGTGTCTACTGGGGTCGCTGGGGACAACTTGTCTTCAGCCTCGTCCCCCCCCCACTCTTCGTCCTCATCGCTGGACATTGGGCCACTTGCCGACGACCTGCGGCGCCTCGCCTGGACTGAGGAAGAGGAGCACCAGCGTTTGTCAACACAGGCCTACATGCAACGGTGTTACCGTTCATTATGTCTTTCTGATGGGTGGTTGCAGAATATAAATGCATCATGAGTACTGTAAAATCCTTGCCCATTTTCAGGACTGAGGACAGCCTTCTGCTACTGCAAAACAACAAGCACTTACGTTTGAAAGGCTTTCCTAAAATCTTCTTGCAGATCCGTTCACACTTCCTATATCTGGGGGAAGATAAAGGAAGTACACTGAAGCAGAGGCTTCGAGGGGCCGTTCAATACATTTTCACATCTCTCACCGAGTAACAATAAATAAGAAGTCCAAAATGACACAAACGGGGGTAACTTACATGCAGCACTGCCGTTTTGTGTTGGGACCCCCAAATTTGGGCTTGTCCCGACAGTTGATGCACTTGCCACAGTCGTCCTCGATGAGGCAGCCAGGGCAGGTCCCACACCTCCGTGAGCGGACGCCCCCGGGCGCAAATTCAGTCTGGTATTTGCCCGGTGTGTACTTGCGATATTGTTTGTGCTTCTTTACATGTTCCGGCACAAACCCAATGCTCTCCGGGTCGGAATTGTCGTCTTCTCCCAGGTCTAGACAGAGGAATGACATAGAAAAAGAGGAAGAAAAGGGAGGACATGTTAGGGCATATAAACATAGCTCACAACTGCATGCTTCCTATTTTTTATTGATGGATGTTTCCCGAGGATCACTTATACTCTAACGTAAAGGTAAGCCTACCTTCTGTAGCTGGTGATGGTGTGATGCCCTCTCTCTCGTGTAGGGGCAGGGCGCTGAGCCGTGGGATATCGTCCGGCACCACGGCCCGAGGTTGCCCCAAAGCCACTGCTGCTGCCCTGCAGACATGCTTTATTCTGGGCCCATGTAGCGCCTGCTCCTACAAGACACACGGTGCAGAAGGGACACAATTCAACTCTGTGCACATGGATTTCGAACAGTGAGTGAACACGAGCACCCAAAGCAACCTACACACACCTGAGAACTGAAGTTTTTGTTTGGTCCTTTGAGCCTCCTCCTCCTGCGCCCTGTTACCACTCCCGGTTCTCTAGCTCCCGCCTATGTCAAACCAAACAGAAGGATGAATCAAACGAACATGAACCAACACCCTCAAAACAAGCAATCACACTTTCTGCAGTGATTTGAAAATAACCTCTCCAGCCTCCACTCGGTGAGTCTAGGTAAGCATGTGTTCTCACCTGTGATGACTTGAGTTGTTTCTGCTGATCGATCTTGATGAGCTGAACCTTGGCTCTCTTCAGCAGGTGGAGCATCCTCTTATTGGCCCCAGTGAGGGAGACCCTCTGACATGGACCACCACGGCCCACCATAGCCGCATCCACCTTCAGCTCAGCTACATCCTCTGTCTTGGGCTCAGTTGCTTCACCTGAGGGGGTAGGGGGGATTACTTTATTTAAATATTTCCAGACACTAGTCTGAAATATACAAGCGCAGAAACAGAGAAATCGCATACCACGGGTGAACTCGTTCACTTCGTTTTTCTCCCTTGCAGATATACGGCTCTCGCCTGCAGGGCCGTTGATCAGCAAGGCCAGTTTTTTTACCACGCCGGGAGAGTTGATTTCCCCCACAGTCAGCTTGGAACGCCGCTTCTTCCTCGTCTGCAAGTTCAAGCTGGCATCGTCACCCACATAGTCCCACTGAGTCCCAGAAAGGCCTTTCTTGCGGGAGAGTTTAGAAGTGAGCTTCTTCAGTTTCTTGTAGACCTCGAGGTGGCTGGCAGCGGAGCTGAATTTTGAAGTCTTCTTCAGGTAGGATGGGCTGCCACTGCTCACCCCACCCTTTACAACAGTGGGACCTTCTGGTTGTAAATCCAGGTCAGTTTGGAACAGATCGTCCTCACTGTCGGACTTCAAAAGTGATGTGCTTGCTTCTACCTTTTCATTCTTTGCTCTGTCCTTACTTGCTTTTGTTGAGGAGCCTTTTGTCCAGGTTTCGATCTCGTCGTCGAGGAACCTCTTAGGCGCCTTGATGACCCGAGAAGACCTCGCGCTCACAACAGGTGGGGTGGAGTTACTAGTTGCGGGACCTGGCTGAAGCTCGTTGGTTGAAAGGCCCGGCTCAGCTCCAGTGCTGTTCATCCCAGTAGACTGCAGCTCCGCTTCCTCCGGCTTCTCTTCGACCGACTCCGGCACATAAGTAAAAAAGGTGTGCCTGATGCGGCGCCGTGGCTTTACCGGATTGAGCTTTGGGAGCGAGCTTGGAACTTGCTTCCTCCGGTGGCCAAATCTAGACCGGCGTTTATAAACATGTTTTCTTCTAGAGTGCCCCTTGCCTGCTAGGGGCATCCCTGGCTCCAGTCCAGCCTGGACTCTGGCCTCTGCTCCCGCCTCTGGAGATTTAGTCACAATATCATCGTCGGTGTCATGTTGAGAACGTCTCCTTTTTCTAGTGCTCTGAGGCTGTGCTTGGTCCAGGTCCAAATCTTCGGACACCTCACCCGGTTCTTTGCCTTGGGAAGCTTTCCCTTTGCCCTTCACCACTGTCAAGGTGCACACCAGTTTACCCCGTCTAGTACGGCTGGTTGTACTAATGCTCTTGTGAGATTGGTTTTGCCTACGACCCTGTCTAGTAGTTGATGAACGCTCTGACCTTCCTCTCTTCGGAATGTAGCCATCAAACTCTGCAGTGTTCTTTACTTTTTCTTCTGCGACCTGCTCCCCTGCTGATGGGACCTCTAAACTGGCTTTGGAGTCTTGTTTTGAAGCCTTCATGATACTTTGTCCACTCACAGGCTTTCCTCCTGGAGAAAGGTCTGGAGCTGGGGGAGGCTTTCTTTGGATCATGAACGACGACCTTAGGGGACTGCCTGTAGTTTGGCAAGGAAAATACAGGTTACTTGACAATAACACAAAACAAGCTGTATGCACACAGTGTAATATAGGGTACATAAACATCGTAACCATAACAGAAATCGTAAGCTACTTACTTCGACAAACGTGGTGCTCAGCAGCAGGGGAACCAAACTCAGCCCCGAAACCTGTGAAATCTTCTTCCTAGGCAACAAAGCGTTTTTTTTGTCAGAGTTCTGTGAATAGGTTATATTACATCTTGATAATTAAACTGACCTGTCACTCAAAACATATAGGCCTACACAATGGCTAAATCCATGTTGTGTATGCTGTTATATTAGTATTTTATGCATATTTGCCTTCATAGTCTGTACTGTAATACAGTTTGAAAAGCCAAACACACAAAACACTAAGCATCAATTAGACCCAATGGTCTTTACTTAATATTTTTAGAACTTAGAGAGCTGGTTTGTTACAGCCTTAACCACATCATGAACCTATGGCTGCCCGATTAATATCCGGTTAGAAACCACCACACAGAAAAGGGTAAAGAATACTCTTAGTTCGAAGGTGGCTAAACCCAGTCGACACCCTGACTTAACACTTTGTTAAAACAGCAGACAGTCGACTGAGATATTCTGCCCATGCTATCTTCAAATTATTCTGCACCTTCTGAAACCAAACTTTGTTCAACAAATCAACAGGCAAATCTCACTTACAAGCACGTTTTGTATTCTCTGCGCATGAGACTATAACAGCACCATAGTACAGGCCATGTTCATACTGTAATTAATTAGTACACATTAGCAGATGCATTAATGAACTCCAAATTATGATTAAATAAAGCCTTTTTCTATTCCTCCTTGTTATTTATTTGAGATTTTATAAATCTATGCTCCTTGATCAAATATCAAATGCATTCTCACTTTTTAGAATATCAAGCACAGTGGTACAATTAAGCAAGTAAGCCACCAACAACGCTGACTTAGAATGATGACTCTTCTCAGAGAGGTCATGCATATACCCCACATAGTAGGTGAATGTATAGCATTATCTGATGCCTACCCAATGACAAAACATGTCTTGTGACAGTTACTGCTTCACTGAAAAGGATTGCATCAGTAGCCTGATCCAGTGATGTCACATAAGCCTACATCAGGCCAGGGACCCTCAGAAAAATATACCTGTTTGATGTCATCTTGTTGGATCAGTAGCAGCTGGGTCATAATATTGTCCGATTTAATTTTAAGACCAAAATTAAGTAATAGTTATCGATTTTGAATGGTCAAATATAAATATTCTGGGCAATGCTCCCATGCAGAATCACGAGCATGGCTAACGTTCTCTACACTAATATTTAATTGTGCACAATCCGATGTTGCCAGAGTCCAAGCTGAGCTATCATGACCAGCTTCTTCAGTTCTCTGACAAGGCATAGCCATGCTCATAATGTACTTCTGTGTAGAGAGCGTTTGCAGAACAGCAAGCTGAACGTTTCCAGGTTAGTCACAGTATAACTAGAAAAAAGAACATTAGCTAAATCAGACAGGTCAGGTGCGCATTATGCATAAGACCTGTACAGACCGTGTTGCGAAAGAAGTATTATAACGTTATTCTCGAAAGCAAAAAATATGCACCCGATGTTTGCAACACTTGGTCTGCAATGCTCGCCGGTAATCGTTATCTGTCTGTGACATTATCTCACAGAACCTTAAGGAAGAACAGCTAACTGCTAGTAATGTTGCAAGTCAGTACAATATCACATGCAAGGCATTTTAAATGCATTTTTTACACGCCGATAGCGTTAGATAATGCACAGACCTCGGTCATGGAGCATGGCTATATAAGCATCTTACCTCTTCACTCCCGCTTGAGATAAAACCCGAACCTTTCTGGCGCCTATGCTTTTCAGTCGTCCCTAGTAGTCGCAGCAATGACGGATCCTCGCTCAACGCTAGTCCGATGTTTACGGGCCTCGGGCCTCCAGTGACAATCTCTCCACCTTCCAAATCCAACCTTCCCCGCTGAGGACGTTTCTCCGAACGTAGCCGGCTACGAGACGTCCATGGTCGGCCCGGGAAACGAGCCCGGGCCGGCGCCGAATTATTGATGCCCGCGACATGAGCGGGAGATGATAATCCGCCACCCGATGCCGCCATTATTCACTACCACAACAACAACGATGGTGGGTAAGCTGTTCCTGGCAGTAGCTCTAGAGACAACAAGATGGAAAGGCGCGAGATAGGAAGGAAATACTATTGAATCATGGGAAAAGGAGTTTTGGACCTACCGCCTGCCTTAGCGTAAAACCAAAAATGTAGTGCAAAGTAATACGGAGCCTTAATATTCTTTATTACATAGATGAAACATTTTTGGAATCATGTTTTGGAGATATATTATCCATATCCCTCAGGAGTAAATTAATAGGTTGTTTCCTTGAAGTTAGGTACAAATAATATAGCCAACCTTTATAAGATCCCCTTATGTGACAACGTTAAAATAACATATAATTTAAAAAAAGTATAATTCTGACTGAATTAAGTATTAATGCCTTATAGCAACACGTCTGATATCAATACATTTCAAAACAATGAAATACATAATATAAACAGATATGTCTACTCCAATGTTACCCAAAGTATGTTTATTTAAATGGCATGTAAAAAATGTCACATCATTATTTTAGCATTTTTACTTTATTATTTACCAGCTGCACCACCATTTTTGGGTTATCCAACATTACCTTAAAGCCTCTGCTTACTTTAATCTATGTATACATCTATGCTAACTTTAATCTATGTATACAGCTGGGTGCTTATATTGTTTCCTTTATAAAATTTGTGGGAGGTGGTAATAGATGGAAAGGCAACTGCTGCAGTTTCCCTTGGTTCCCCTTAGCCACAAGATAATCTAATCTGTAAAAGTGCAAAATTAGATTTTTGGGTTTATGTCTACATATTACTTAATCATTTGATTTATACATACAACATATCCAACAAATGGTGCTTGAAAGACAGTTATAGTTAACATTTCTGCCATTATCCATCATTACCTATGCTCAATCGACCTCAAGTTATCGTATTTTAAATATAATATTGAGAATGTTGCAAATTGCCATTGTGTGACGCACATTCATTTCACAAGCTATCATTTCTATTAGACATTTAATACAATCGTTTCAAATTGGAATAAAAACAACATTCCCGACTTACTTGACTGTACATAATATTCATTGTGTAGTTTAGATTTGAGCATTATATGTCATGATGTGTAGAAAAAAATGTATGTAAAAAAAAATAAAAATAAATAAACTTCTTTCCCCAAAGATTTAATAAGTGATAAACAAATCTTTCACACATTTAAGGAAACATGCTAGCTTTACTACATCAACTAAAACTACTATTCAAAATACATTTTAAAAAACAAGGAAAATGTTTACGCAAATTGGGGGCAAGGATTGAATTCAGCTCTCTGCACCATTGGAAGGAACAAGTATTTTACACATGATTAATAGAGGTTTTTACTTACAAAGTATTTTGTTTCCTAAAAGCACTATTAAGTCAACCAAGAATAACCTAATAATCTAACAGCGCGTTTGCATTATTGCGCATAATTAAGTAACGCCCCTTACATCAACATAAAAAAAAAACTATCCAGTACAGCAGTTTAATAAATACTTGTGTTTATCATCACTTTTTGTCCATGATACAAGGATAGTTCATCTTTCTCCAAAGAAAGGGTATAGGTTCTTTCTATCTTTTCCCTGTGTCTGTCTCCTCCTCCCCTCCCCCTCCCCCTCCTCCTGAGTGTGTCTTCTGGTGAGCCTTAAGGTTGCTCTCCCTACCAAAACTTTTGCCACAAGTTGGGCAGTTGTGTCGCCCAGAGCCATGAGCCCTAGCTATGTGGGCTTTAAGCTGTTCAGGACGGGCATAGCTCTCCTCACACTCTGTACACGGGTGAGCCTTGCGAGGGGGTGGGGGAGGGGCATGTTTCTCCTTTTTGTGGGCCCGAAAGAGGGCAAGAGAGGTGAAAGAGAGGTCACAACCAATTTCAGAACAGGGAATATTCAGCTCCACCTGTGGCTGTGGTTCCTGCTTAGGGGGACGACCCCGTCGTTTTCCCTCTTTAGCTGGAGACTCCGTCTTTCCTTTGTCAGATGCACCACCAACTTCAATATTACCCTGGTTAGCAGACTCTGCTTCAGTCGCTTTCTTAGAAGGGCGGCCACGTTTTTTGGCCTGGGGCTTTGCATCACAATGCTGATCACCAGCAAAGTTCTCCTGATGCTGAACAAGCTCCTCTTCTGTGTTGAACCCACGGCTACATTTTCCACAGCGATGGGTCTTGGTCTCATCATCAGCATCTTCCAGGGGCTGAGGGTGCAGGCTGAGACGATGGGTACGTAGCCGGGCCGGGCCATTAAATATCATGCCACAGTCCTTGCAGACACATTGTCGCTCAGTGCACTGCTGTCGCCTGTGCACTGTTAGCTGTGATAAATTAGAATAGATTCAATTAAATTTTATTGTCATTGCACGAAGTACAAGTACTAAGACAACAGAATGCAGCTTGGCATCTAACCAGATGGAAATACATGGTCAAATACATGGTAAAGTGCAGAGTATATGTGTACAGGTGGGAACATTTAAAAATAGTAAGGGGTACCAACACCATGATTGTGCTAATGTATATACAGTAGAACTGTAAAGTGCAGGTATAGAGACATAAAGTACTACTCAGTTAAAAAATTATGGAAAACCTAAGAACATTGTAAAATTAGGCAATTTGCTAAACTGCCCTTTCTGATATTTCACCTCTGAGAATGTGCGGAAGCTTCCTTGGCAATAGGGGCAGCGGAAAGGTTTGTCTTCCGAGCTGTGGGATGCCTGGTGCTGGGTTAGCTCATCAGAGGAAGAGAAGGTCCGGTCACACACATAACAGGTGAACAAAGTATCGGTCTGTACCGAAAGAATTAAAGAATAATAAATACATTTTAAAAAACGTAGCAGCAGATAAAACATTTTTAAGTTAATAGTTTCTAATAAACCATATGCCATATACCTGCTGAAGCTGCTGTTTGTACTCTTCGCGATGGCTCTTCCTCATGTGCCTTTCTTTGGCTTTGGAATTACAAAATGTAATGAAGCATTGGAAACACTGGAGACTGTCGTGCTGATCTGAAAATTTGTCCAGAATTAGCAAAAGAAAAATGACAAATGCTAGGAGGAACAAATTTAAATACATAAATGTTACAAGGTTTTTTATTTACTTCTATTTCTCCAATGTTAAAGTATGGATTTACACTACTTATATTAAAGTTACAAGAAGAAGCTATCTGCTTTGATGATCACTAAAGACATCTATAAAATCAAAACAATTAATTAATGCGCACCTAATAGTCATTTTAAATACAATTTTATGAAGGAATTTGACCCTTTTTAAAAAAAGAAATTGGAGCTATGAGCTAATAGTGTTTAAAATTGTATAATAAATAATAAAAGTCATTGTTTAGTGCTGATACGGTTGCTTACAGGGTTGTATTGATGGAGTATTCAAAGAAGCAGGTTTTATGGTCTCTGCAGCAGCGGGTATGACATTGTCTCCTACAACAACCTGTTCTATCTTCAGCACATCCAACTCCATGTTGACATCAGAGATAGTACTGTATCTTTATCTGTAACACATAAGTGCAATTTGTGACACACAATAAGTTCAGGAATTGAGGATATTTAGAAACAATCTTATGGTAAGTCCATACTATACATGTCGGTTATGGTACTATAAAATCTTAATGCTTCTGCCACTACGTAGGTAAACGGCTGATTCGGGTTGGCGGCCAGGTGCATGCTACTGGTACTGCTGTGGCGCGCTTCGTTATTCAATGCCTTGCAAGCTAAAAAGCTAACGCGCGAAGCCAACACTATCTCTTTAAGTTAACGGCAAATTCCAAAGAAACATTTTAACACGATAGTTTTATGCAACTAATGAATACATTGCTTGCCTGGGTGATCAATTTAGACACTACAAGGATCAGAAAGAGGAACAAACGTTAGTTGACGGCCCAGTGACGAAAAATAGTGAACGTATGTCCTGCCTGCGTAAGTGAACGGGTTCATACGTATTACATTTGTTTATATGTAACAGCCTATGGTAATAGTTACATTAAATTTGATTACGAAAGCAAATGTTCAAAAAAATTTTTGTAAACAATTAAAAACGCAAGCGTTCTTTACCTTCCGAGGCATCCAATAAAATGAAGTCGGAACGACCGTTTCACCCAGGTCACATGACACTGAGAATGTTGATACTCCACCGCCACAGCTTTTCCGCGAATGGTTCGCATATCCGTTTTACATTAGTAAAACGCAATATAATCCAACGGTCGACGCTTAATTTACTAACATATTAACCTAACCTAACATAACCAAACCTCACACAACACCCTCTAAAACACCAAAATAAGGTAGACCCTGTTTTTGTTGTTGTTGCATATTTTGTTAGCAGCCAACGCAATTCAAACGGGGTTTACAAATCAATTACAGCGCCTCTAAAGGCGAAATCGATTATAAGTTGGCCTAGAGTGGATACATCACAAACTATTGTATTTATCACACAAGTTGTAATTTTTGCTTAAACAAATTTTAAATAATTCAAGCAAGGTAATGTTTGTGAAAACATAAATAAAGGAAAATACAATGTATTGGCGCTAGTCTAATAAAATTAAGACCAAATTTCACCGTGGGTGAGAGGCACGGCTTGTAAGCCTTTCCAGGTCTGTCTATATCGACGATGTTTGGCAAAGCTGAAAATCTGTGGAAGATCGATGAGAATCTGGGGGTTCTTCAGCAATGCTAGAATCGTGCAGACCTCTTTGAAAACCTCTGGAATATGATCAATATGATCAAGAGGAAGATGAATGGTCACAGGCCATCAAACAAAGCCAATCTGATTGAAT
>JAVQIZ010223116.1:0-10339 GCA_036023535.2 Galaxias brevipinnis | reverse complement strand
GTCGTTACACACGCGGGGGGGGGGGGGGGCGGGGGGGGGGGCCGCGGGGGGCGCAGGCCCCGCCGGCCGGCCACCCGGCCAATGGAGAGTGTCGTTACACCCCCCCCCCCCCCTCCCCAGAGCCTGCTGTGTTTTTCTCCCTTTCTGGTGATCGGAGTGAATACTAAGCCGCCGCAGTGCCACTCGGGCTGATTCTCATGCGAGACTTCAAAGGAGGTACGCTCGACGAGGAGCAGCCTGACCTGACACAGGGGGAGTGTGTGTGTGTGTGTGTGTGTGTGTGTGTGTGCGTCTGGATCTCAAGTGCCCACAGACAGACAGGGGCTGTTCAGACAGCCTCCTCACACACAGACACAACGGAAAACAGGTGTCAGTGAGTGCATGTAGGGTGTGTGCAAGAGAGAGAGAGAGAGAGAACGAGAGGGCGAGTGAGAGAAAGTGAGTGTGAGTGAGCGTGTGTGTGTCTGATTGTCATCCGCCTACAGACGGAGCCTCTCTCTGGTCAACACGCAGCAACACAGCGACGCGGCCACACACAGCCTTGGCAGCCCTCGCGAGGAAAAGCTCAACCACACAGCACTCGGTGCACACACACAATGACTGCCATCAGCCAGGATACAGCGTGTTTCCATGGTGACACAGGCAAGAAAGCTAAAGATGCCCAGTCCCGCAAAACAGCAACAGAAACCCCTGATGTGTGGGCAGGTGGGAGAGGGGAGTGAAGCTTTTCAGCTGATAGACGGTCAGAATTGCACGTAACTTCAGTAGTTGTTTGTCTACCTCCTTAATCACAGTAAGTATTATCTGCACTAGTGAAAAGAGACAGAGAGAAGGATAGAGTGAGGGAAGCAGACTTCAATTCTATGACCTATTGTAATGCATGAAAAGCAAAGAATGATCCGGAACTCAAACAATGTGTTTATGAAGCGGTCTGCAAAAATGACTCTGTTGAACGTGGTCCCTAGTTGTGGTGGATGGAATGCATGGTCTATATATCCTAGCCAACTATTGGAGGGCACCTATGAATACCCAGCTAGGTGCTTTAACACTGCTTCATCAGGTACAGCACAAACACACACAGACAGACTGATGACCTTCAGCACCCAATGCCCACCGCATCCTGGGTAAGAGGCATCGGAGAGGGTTCAAAGGTTGCACAGACCACTCCCCTCCCCACCCCAGCCATGAACCTCATATAGGAGCTATACTCTACCTGCCAGTGAATCAAAGTGCCTCTCAAACGTGGGTAGTTTGTCTACATAAGCATCATCCTCTGAGACGATGAGCAAAAAAAAATAAAGAAAGGACACAGAAAGACAAGAACAAAATAGAAAAAGAAAACGACAAAGAAACGCCAATCAACCAAAGGATAACTCAGAAACCCAACAGAAATAATGCAAACAAACAAATATTTTGAAGCTTGCACTCACGCAAATGAATCAGTGAGACAAAAAACACTGAAGGCATGGGATTATTAATATTCATGTTGAAAGGAAAATCTAAGCAGTTAAAAATGTTCTCTTTACTCTTTTGTATTATTTCTACAAAGCCCCAAAGGCTGTTCTGGTATATTGAACAAAAATATATCTATACAGAGTTATTAATGAATAACGTCTGTATCAATAGAAGACCATAATGGCTGGCTGACATCCAGGCTTTGATGTAGTGACTGATAAACGAGATCTCTGTTTACACCCGAAAGCCAGCCACACCGGACTCATTTATCTTTCTCCGCAGAAAGTGAACTTATCTGCTTTTACAACAAAAACAAAGTGAAACGAAAGTGTAGAAACCTATTTGTGTGAGATATTGGTCTATCTGACTAGAAACAGGCAAACGGTGGGAATGTGGGGGTGTGTGCACGGGCACAATAGGCCGCAGTGATCGCACACACACAGACGACAGCAGCAGCACACGGAGCAGATGGGAGATGGCGCACACACACCTGACACAGACACGGAGAGCTCTTTACCGACGGTGGGGGTGGTGGCGGCGCTCAGGGAGTTGGTGGAGGAGATCGAGGAGGTGCTCTCCGCCCGCGCCAGGGGGGCGACGGGAGGGGGACTGGCCGAGTGGACCGGGGGGCTGAACGGCCGACTCTGGAGAGGGAGAGAGGGGGCCAGGAAGACACAAGAGGCACAAAAGAACTCTGGTCATTATGGAGCTGATTCACCGTTCATTCAAGTGTTTGAGTGAAGCTGTACGCTGTAAAGACCATCAGTGAGGGTTTGGCAGAGGCACTCACCACGTCGCCAACGGCGGGCTTCCCCGGGGGCAGCTTGGGTCGTGAGGAGGGGCGCGGCGGGGGAGGAGGCGGGGTGGGGCTGGCGCCGGATGGGGTGGCGGGCCGAGCTGGGGAGGAGGAGCCTGGACGAGACAGGAAGGGGTTAAAAGAACATCCTCACATATTACACGTTGCATGTGCTCGATAAACCGCTACGTAGAGAATCCAGCCGTTTGCATTTGGAAACCACATAAGTCAAATGGAGAAAAACTCAATCCAGCCGGAAGCAACATTTCTGAAGGGTGCACCACATTACGGTAAAAACAACAACTCAATATATCAATTATGTCATTTCGACTCTATATTAAAATAGTCGGCTTAGAGAGAGGCTATCCTAAAAGGTTGACGCAACAGCCCAGTTATTGCTTATGCTGAAGGAGAGTTTTCCCACAGCGGATCAAGGCATTCCGCACCCCGTTCCCCACTCTCCTCTCAGCTCCAGATATGCTGTGTCGGCACAACCTCGCCATCCGTGGGCTCTGTCTACTGTCTGCCTCTCCAGGTTCTTTTGTGTGGAGGGACATTGTCATTGTGAAATGACCCTTCCGTAGTTAGTTTAGTTAAACATGTCAGATGGCTGGGCTTCCAGACTACCAGAAACAGTCTGCTTACCCTCGTGGCCAATGACTTTGTCAGCTAGTACAGTATATTGGGTAATTCGATTGGCCTTAATATTGTTTGCGTGGGTGTTCCTATTTGTCTATCAATGATTACCAGTAAGATAAACAGGACATTGTGCTTCTAACCATTGCTGTTAAGATATCCACACCGGCAGCCACTCCAACAAAAAGAATCAATAATCATTCTAGATAATTCTTCACCAGACTCGACCTTGCTAACTATATGCCTGCCTGTTTTCCAGGGATAAGGCCTGCCCTCGAGATGTGAAGGACAGCTGGTTACTGTGCCCAGGCGAGAGTGCGTGTAGCTGGGCTACTCACCGCTGGCCGTGCCCCCAGCTCCAGAGGTGGGGCCTGGCGAGGAGACAACGGCCCGGTACGTGGGGGGCGGAGGCGGGGGAGGGGTGCCACGGCTACCCTGCCCGGCGTCTTTGAGCGAGATGACGGTTTTGCCGGGGTCCTCTTTGAGTGCAGCCGCGGCCGGCACCACATCGGGAGTCTTCTTTGGCTCCTCCTTGGCCAGGACCAGGGGAGCTGGGACGGCACGCGTCGACGCCGGCTCCTCCACTGGTGTCACGGTGACAGGGGGGCTGGTGGGGGACTCGGCTTTGGGAGGGGGTGGCGGGGGCTCTACTTTTGGAGGAGGAAGCTCTGTTTTTGGAAGGGTAGTAGGAAGCTCTACCTTTGGAGGAGGGGCAGGAGGCTCTGCCTTTGGAGGTGGTGTAGGGGGTGTCACTGCAGAAGGGGTAGGAGGCTCTTCTTTAGGAGGAGGGGTAGGAGGCTCTTCTTTAGGAGGGGGAGTGGTGGGATCTGCTTTGGGAGGGGGAGTGGGGGGCTTCTCTTTGGGCGGTGGGACAAAGGGGGGCACACTCGAGGGTGGCTGGAGAGCGGGGACCGCGGCTGGGGGAGGAGAGGTAGGAGACGCCAGCTCCTCTGGTGCAGAGGCTGGAGAGGCAGGCGCCTCAGGCAGAGCGGAGGCTGAGGGCGCGGCAGGCGGGGAGACCGGGGGTTCCTCCGAGGGGAGCGGGGAGGTCGGCACGGGAGGAGGAGCGTCCTCCATTGGAGGGGGAGGAGAGACGGGGAGAGGAGAGGCGGGCTCTTCCGGAGGAGGCTGGGCAGGCACACCGTCTCCCGGCGGTGGCGATGCGGGTGAGGGAGGGGCGGAGTCGTCTGGAGGGTGTGGCCTGTCGGGGGACTCCTCAGCGAAGCACACCCACTTGTCCGCGGCGTCGTCCCCGGCTGCGGTGGGCTCCTCGGGGCCAAAGATGTTGTCCAGGTCAGCGATGGAGGGCTTTCCGCCGCCGGCCTTCGCTGATACATCTGGGACGCAGGCAACCACATGAGCCAGACAACGGAGAGGTCAGTCAGAGATAAAGAGAACGGTAGCGTGACATAATGAAATGACACCGAAAAATCAGAGCTGCATAGAACAATGCCAGGAGGAGTGCTCTGGAGCACGGACAGGAGGAGGTGGAGAGAAGCAGGGAGGGCTCGCTTACCCGAGGCGTCGGCAGAGGGGGGGCCAGTCGCAGGGGGGGAGGTTGGGACATTCTTGGGCGGAAGCGGAGGCGGAGCTGCAATGACATCAGTGCGGAAGTGTACAGCCCTGTCACTCCATAAAGGGGGAACCCCAGAGGGGCTTGTGCATGTACTACACCAACCATATCAGCTCAAGGAGAGGAGGAGCAAACCAAATGACCATGCCACACACACACACAGACACCATCACCACCACCACCACCATGCCAGATGCTGAGGAAGGAGGATGGTGATGAGAGAGACCAGGAATCTGACCATGTGAGAAAATGAAAAGATTGAAGTCATTTTAACATAATGGAGCTGTCTGGGGGGGGGCTAATATAATGGAGTATAATGGTTAGTGCCGGCTGTGAAGGGAGAGAGAGAGAGAGTTAATGGCACACTCGTTCACAGAGTCTCTCGTCCGCTCATTAGTGCCATCCATGTAGGGGGGAACACCAGGGGTGGTTTTATGAAGTGACGGGCATTCCGTGCAGACATTCCAGAGGAAAGAGGAAGTGCGACGCATGTGGGGAAAAACAAACTTACTTCCTGTGGGGAAGGCTCTTGTCAAAGAGGTGTCAGACTCAGAGAGAGGAGCCCCCCATACGTCTGACACAGAGAGTGGCGCTATGGTTAGAGAGGGGACATAAGAGATGGGGCTGGTCAGAATGACTGTAGGTGACTGGCTGACGGCGCTACACCACCCGCTCAGGCTAACATTACGGGAGGTGGACAAATGGATGTCTCTGAGGTAGAACTATGCAATTAGGCATTTTAAAGATGGAACTATACACCTATAATCTATACAAGTTGTTCGAATAGGGCTTTTTATGGCTATGACTTAAGTAGGTGGGCTACTAGCTTATAGGTTTCAGAGGAAAAATAAGTAGGTTAATCCCTTGTATGTTAAGTCTGACCAAAAATAAACCAACATTTGTTTTATATAAAGTATCAGTATTAGACCATGTTTTAATTACAGTATTGCTTAAAAGACGAACAGCCACGTTTTTCTTGTCAGAGAGCGAGGCCACAGGCTTGTTTTTCTCCCCAAATAAATGCATATAGCAGGAAATCGCAGCGCTGCTGTTGACATTAGCTGTGCCCTAACCAGCAGTTACATAACAGCTGAGAGCTCCCCCGGCCTGCACAGCTAAATCCATCCATGGGATTGGACGTGACACAGTGGGAGAGGCAAAGACACGCACATACACACAAAGCAACCATAGCCTCCACCCTTTGACCTCAGAGAAAGTGGGACAGTGCGAGTGCTTTTAAAGGAGGAAGTGTGTTCAAACATGGAGTGACTGTGCAAAAACACCAGGGCACAGTGCTGGATCTTCAAGATACAAGTGGGCAAAGCGGGAACACACGTTTTGTTATTCAGCTTGCTGTGTGCTTAAGTGCGACAGCCGGAGCGACAGAGATTAGAGCGAGCAGCGGCGGAGAGCCACAGAGCGCTTGACGAGCCAGTCTCATTACGGTGTGTGTTCTGTCGCGTCACTCAGCGAAACAACGCGCGGAAATATAGACAGAGCAGATGCAGTTGGAGAGAGACAGACGAATTGAAGCTAATGTTCACCCAGTCAATACTATCTCACTCTCTCACTCACACACCAAAGACGTGTTACCTTGACTTTTCTGTTCTCCGAAGGCTGTCTCCAAGGGGGGCCCAAATAAGGCTGTAGCGTCCTCGGACACGGGGGATTTCTTACTGCTGGCGGTAGACGGAGGAGAAAGGGATGAGTCACCACCATGGGACCAGCACGCACAGTCACGCATCAGTCAACCCACCTAGAGGCCTACAACAGGCTTAAGGGTCCAGACACACCGCTAGGTTTGCCTCCTTCCCAGCCTTCAAAATAATCCCCCAGTCTAACATGAACGCTAAAAAACATGGATGTGTACATGGAGGGCGGAGACGCAGAAGTGTCTCCCACCAGGGGTTCCTGCTGGGCGGGGAGGTGGGGTTAACGGTGCAACCTACCTGGGGGGTTGCAGCACCGGGGGTGGCGTGGGGGCCGCGGCGGGCACAGGGGGCACGACACGTCTCGGTCGAGCGATCGGGGTTATCTCTTCATCTGGAGGGGGGGAGAAACCAAACGGTTTTCAACACACATCCGACTCCCACAGACGATACAGCAGAGCTTCACACCGCACTGCGGTGTCTCAATGGGAAAGACACGGCATACTCACTCGAGGTGTTCCTTTGCAGCCCCTGCGAAGAGACGAGGACACATTTGAATAAAAGAAAAACAGTGTGTTGCAGGCTTCAGCCTCACATGAATAACAAGTGGAGGTGATTCACTGTATGTTCACTGGAGCGCGGGCTCTTTTGTGCGGAATGTAGCACGCCGCTTATCAACAGTAATCGGTAGTCACTAGTCAGGGTCACTGTAGACCACTCCTGGCTGAGGGGACCCTCACTTCATAACCGACCCGACGGGGGACGCAGTGACTAACCCACGGAGGTAGTGTACTGTAAACACACAGACGCCATCTGGGTTGTAAACGGACCCCCGACATGCCACCCGCCCCAGTGTGACTGTTGTCTACTTTTATGTGACAATAACAATTGTTCCCGTGCTCATGACCGGCGTTAGTCGAGTGGGCAGGAACGGCTGAGGACAGAGGGGTCATTTGGTTACACAACGCGTCGCCTCGAACACAGCAACAGGCCCTCTGTGCCGCGAACGCTCGGCACGATGACGTCTCAAATCGAGGCCAAGATAACGGCTCCACGAATAATTTCCAGAAAACGTCTCTCTCGTTGCCACAATAGCCCAGCAGTTGGTTCCAAAATGGTGACTAGGTGAAATATCCCAGTGCCCAGGGTGAAAAACGGTGTCAGCAAGGTTTTAAGTCACATTATAAAAGGTTGGAAAGTGAACATGCTTGTAGCCATGTGTTACCTTCCAAGAACCACGTCTTCAGGAAGAAAAGGAAAAAAGAGAGAGCACACGAGCAGCGGCAGAGGGAGTCGCTGGGGTGGGACATCAAAAGGGCACCGCTGTCAACATCGCCACGGGAAACACATGCATCAGAAGTCCAGATAGAATCATGCAAAAGTGGATTAGCTACCAGCACCCCTGATCACATTACTCCAGCCAATACCGCCCCATGATTTCACTGTCCAATTTCCCTGTGCCTGCTCCGAGCTAATCGCATCAGGACGTAGCAACCGACGGTTGATTGTCACCTTGCTATGTTGCCTCATCGATACGTCACGCCATGGGGATGGCTGTTTGAGAATGGTGAGATAAACAAGGCCACTAAGACCAGCGTTTCACGACCAGAGGACCGGAGGCAGGGAGGGACAGGAAAGTGTTTTCTACTGAAAGGGAGGGAGTCCGGTACAGGAAAGTGTTTTCTATAGAAAGGGAGAGAGTCCGGTACAGAAAGGTGTTTTCTATTGAAAGGAGGGAGACCGGGACAGGAAAGTGTTTTCTACTGAAAGGAAGGGAGGCCGGTACAGGAAGGTGTTTTCTATAGAAAGGGAGGGAGGCGGGTATAGGAAGGTGTTTTCTACTGAAAGGGAGGGAGTCCAGTACAGGAAAGTGTTTTCTACTGAAAGGAAGGGAGACCGGGACAGGAAAGTGTTTTCTATAGAAAGGGAGGGAGTCCGGTAAAAGGAAAGTGTTTTCTATAGAAAGGGAGAGAGTCCGGTACAGGAAGGTGTTTTCTATTGAAAGGAGGGAGACCGGGACAGGAAAGTGTTTTCTACTGAAAGGGAGGGAGACCGGGACAGGAAAGTATTTTCTACTGAAAGGAAGGGAGGCCGGTGCAGGAAAGTGTTTTCTATAGAAAGAGAGGGAGGCCAGTACAGGAAGGTGTTTTCTACTGTAAGGGAGGGAGTCCGGTACAGGAAAGTTTTTCTACTGAAAGGACGGGAGACCGGGGCACACTTACCGGGCTGCGTCTCTGTAGCCAGCAAAAAGGAAGAGAGAAGAGACACCTGGTCAGAGAGTGACAAATCAGTCAAACACAAACACACATCACATGACGTCTGATGGCTGAACGAGAGCCCCCCACACTCTGATTGAAAATGCATTTAAATAAAGTACTGTGTGCATCAGTAATAAGGTGTATGTGGGCGTATGCTTTTAGAAAGGCAAATCCTACATCATTAGGCAGTGGTGGAGCAGAGGTAGGCTGAGCATAAATCATTGCTGTGCGGGTGTGCGCACGCATGTGCACGTGTGGGTCGGTGGATACAGATGTGTTTGCAAAGAAAGGCATGACTTCCATTATTCATCAGTCATTATTTCCCAAATACCCTAAATGAAATTGACCCTGCCCAGAAAGCATCTGCACTCTTGCTGTGTCTTTTCTCGACTTTACCCACATTCTCTCCTGATCCCTATTTTCTTTTCTTTTCAAATCCCTCATTCGCTTCCTCTTTTAAGTCAATTGCCAGATTTGGTGTGATTTATTTCCCCCCACCGTGTCTCTTTCCCTGTTGGAATGATCTGTCCTCTCTTTCTCATTCCTGTACTCGTTCCAGCTGTGCACTGAGCCGTGACTGATTGCAGTGATGTAACCACGGGGCGGGCCATGTCGGGGAGAGCATTTGATCCCATTGGCTGCACAAGAGCTCTGGAGGGCACTGCACGTCACCACCAATCACAAGATGCCCTTTGTAATGAGGAGGAACCATCAGGAAGTGACCTGTGTGTGCCTGGTTCAGCCTGTGTCAGTGTGTTTTCAGCATGGCTGACTGTCCTAGCTCAGTCTCTGTGGCTGATACAAATATTTTAAAACGCAGAAAAGGTAGAGAAGCCAAGTTCAGATTTTCCCCCCAATTATTATCTGAAACATCTTTAGGCCAACAATAACGGAATGGACTGAATTAACAATGTTGTCCTGAAACAGGGATAGCTCTAGCTAACGATGTAAATCCTGTTTCATCGGCAGGGGAGTCTGAGGAGCTGAGTCTGACCTTCGCTGGCCTCCGCAGCAAACTCTAACGAGGCTCAGTGAACGGAGCCCTACTGCTCCGCTTTCAATTAAAATCAGATTTGGGAAGACCTTAGTCAGCAGAAACCACCTAAGACGCAGACAAAAGAAGTACAAAGGCTGGCTAATGCCCTCACCCACACTTTCACTGGCACACCTACAGTAAACACACATACACATAAAGGAAATGATACAACCAAGATACCATTCACATCCCAAAAGAACGTTATTGTCAAAAATGGCCCTGTCACAAAAAGGAGCAGAGAGAGTGAATGGCATGCGTAGTTGTGCAGCGACCGCGAGGAGAGAGGCTGGGTGAGGGAGTGGGTGTACAGAGACAAAGAGAGACACAAGCACAACGGTTAGCATAGCGAAGGGCTTACCGGACTACTCCTCTGCAGAGGTTAGCATGTCAGAGGGAGAAGGGAGGAGGAGGGGAGAAGAGCGCAGCGCGGGGAGAGAAAGAGGAGCGAGAGAAGGAAGAGGGGAGTTTCATGTCTGTTAGGGCGGATCATTCACGATAACGAGGCAAGCAAGAGCAACAGTAAATAAACATTTCACAAGACATCACTAACACAAACAAAACAAAACTCTTATTTTTCCCCATGCATAATGGGAAACTAAAGATTCATCCATACAGCTAGTTAGCAGGATCAGTGCACATCTGACATAGCTTGAAGTCAGTAGATCAGAGAGCTAGTCAGAGATATTGTCTGGTGGTTAGACCTAACAAACACCCCACCATCAATATTTGACCTAGTGAATGGGAAAATCCATGTAAAAATTGCCTGGCAGTAATAGGCCTCTGCATATTCTCCACATATTTATCAACCCATTCAATATTAACACAGTGTCGATTATGAGAGAGCAAAGGGCCACCTAGAAGAGGGAGGGAGTGAAACGATGGATGGAGTGTCTGTCGGGGGGGGGGGGGGATAAGTGGAGAAGCTGGTGTTGAGTT
>JAVQIZ010223093.1:0-14132 GCA_036023535.2 Galaxias brevipinnis | reverse complement strand
GAGAGAGAGAGAGAGAGAGAGAGAGAGAGGGAGAGAGAGAGAGAGACAGAGAGAGAGAGAGAGAGAGGCAGAGAGAGAGAGATAGGGAGAGAGAGATAGGGAGAGAGAGAGAGAGAGAGGCAATGACGGGGGAATAAAAACAAAAGGTCTCGGAGGAAATTACGGCATTACCTCTACAAACTGTTCTCGGTTCAAAAAAGTCAACAAACTCACCCGAAAGGGTTTGGCCAGCGTGAGTGTGATTTGCATTCTGTATTGTTGCTACGTGACTGAAGCCATTTCAGTTTCAAAATATGCTTGGGGGGCAAAGCTCACTTGTCTTTGATCGATTCCAATACCGGCGGGGCCTATGAGAAAAACACCTCCGTGTACCCCCCCACCCCCCCCCCACCCCCCACCCCCCACCCCACCCCATCCCTCCCTCTGCATAATTGCCTCTTCCCGGCTGGGGTTAAAAGCACCTCTATTTCCTCCGCTGATTAGAAGTCCAACAACACTCCGAGCGGCCCATTCAGAGCCCCGGAGACGGGCATAATACCTCTATTATGCTTAACCCCACCCATTGTTTTGCCACTGTACGCTGTTTTTCAGCAGGCAGAATGAAACCAACAAAGAACACACAGCCCTCCATCCCCGGCACTGCTCACATCTCCTCTCCCGTCCCTGATCAGGGCGCAGGACACGACGCTGCTGTGAGACATCTTAGCACAAGATTGGAGGACTAATTAATTCATGAGCTTTGCATGGATATTTAAAGCCCTCCAACAGGGCAAGAAAATAGAGGAAAGGTTGGTGTGTATGGGTGTGTGCATGTGTGTGTGTGTGTGTGTGTGTGTTTTTGCGTGCGTGTTCTTGTGTGTGTGTGTGTGTATAAGCTCATGTGTATGTGTGTGTGTGTGTGTGAAGGGGGGGCAGACAGAAGGCAACAGAAACAGACCGCAGAAAAACCAACATACAGTGGGGAATAAAACAGAGCAAAGTACAGAGGAATATATGAGAAGACAAAACAGAAAGCCAAAGAGAGAGAGAGAGCAAAGGCAAACAAAGAAAAGGAGAGGGATTGCAACAGTGAGCGAGGACGGGTTGACACAGTGTGTGTGTGTGTGTGTGTGTGTGTGTGTGTGTGTGTGTGTTGTGTGTGTGTGTGTGTGTGTGTGTTGGGGCAGAGCGGCTGGGGGGGGGCGGTGTTCCCCCTGCAGTGGGTGGGTGGGCTGTGCCTGTGTATACACAGGGGGCCGACGTCAACACTTGTCAGCCTGTTCAGAGGACGTCGTGCAGAAGGTCTGCTGAAGTACGTGTTCACGCCGGTCTGTGTCAAAACACGTCGGCCTGACAAACACACACACACACACACACACACACTCCAGAACCCTCACGCGCCATATATGGAAATGAAGACATTTGCACTATCCTCCAACTCTCACTCTGGTTCTCTCTCTCACTCTGCCCCCGCCCCCATCTCCTCTGTCTAGCTCTCGCTTTTTGCTTAGCTCTCTTTCTCTTTCTCTAAAACACACACACGCACACACACACACACACAAACACACACACACACACACACACACACGCAAGGAAAAAAGAGCCTTAACCACACGCAATCCACAAGAAAGACAGCACAGTGAAGTTCTTTAATTAAAGCAATCATGTCCCGGGCTTTGTCCGGCCGCAGAGCCAGGGATCCGATTCCAATCCCCTAAAGCTCCCGTCAAACCCAGGGGTGAAGGGAACAGCGGATGTAGGGGCAAATGATCATCTCCTTCCTTCCGCCGCAGCGGCCCTCCATCTAGGGCCCGGGATTAGTATCCAAGGGGACAGTGGTGCGCGCATATTATGGGATGGACCCTATTGAACGTGATTTCACATTCCCGAGCGTCCGTAGGCTTGAGATGGGAACATGGTTCATATGATGTCATGGGAGCGCTTCACCGTGCATGGGAGGAGCCCCAGGAGGTGTTCTAATCACGTCACCTCGGCTCCCTCGTCCTCTGCTGCTGGGCTCACACAGCGACGCTCACTGTCCAGGGGGAGCTGGCTTCAGGCAGGTGGAAGCAGGTGTGTGATATGCATAGACGCAGGTACAGGATCCTTTCTCCCCGGTGGGAGATAGAGTTTGTGTGCGTGTGCGTGTTCGCGCGCGCGCACGCGTGTGTGTGACATGATCCAGTGATGGAAGTGACAGGTCACGTGACCCATCTTGGATCCCGCTGTCACTCTTCTCCATAATTTATGCTCACTTCTCGGTTGAATCAACGATTGTGACTTTTTCTCTATTCCCCGACCACCCCAAATTCTTTCCTTGAGTCTTGTTTGAGGGTCCATTTCTCCAAAAGACGAGGTGTCCTTTAACAAATGAAAGAGCTCCCCCTGTCAGTGTGACCAACAAGGCAACCATTTTCTGAGATCTTTCGTTGATAAGAGTCGACATAAAAGTGGCTGAGAACCAGCTGTGGCCCTGTGTGTGACCAGCCCTCCGAGCGTGTTATGGGCCGACGACGGCATCTTCTTCCTCCAGGCCTGGTTAGACCCGCAGCAGCATCCTGCCCCTCTAACCCACTTAGCTGTGATCAGGTTGGCTGCAGCCGGAGTCGCCAGGTCGGTCAGGGGAGTTATCGTGTGGCCGTCATGGGTTAGCTGCTCCACCCAGGCTGAAGTGATACGCGCCTGGTCGGATGGCCGACAAGTTGGTAGTCTGGGTGATTGGATGTAATGAGAGGAAAACTGAGCCAGGTTCCAGGAACACTTATAAGGCCCTGGCACGCACACACACTCACACACGCACACACACACACACACACACACACACACGCGCGAGCACACACACACACACAAACACACACACACACACACACTGAAAGAAGCTCTTCCCATTCCGCGCTCTCCAGAAACATCCACCTAAATCTCATCAGGTATCAAGTGCCTAACCCCTCGCTCTATGGTCAGCGGGTATGAAAACGCGTCCCACACTGTACTATAGGTCGTCTTCTCAGCTGTCCACCTCAGCGTGGCACTAATACCAGCGAGTAACAGCACGTAAGTGACCCCTAAAGGTTTGTCAGGGGCACAACGAGAGGCCTCTCAGGGAGACTGAATGGGTCTCCATTAGGGTCCCTGCCCATTAGGGGGAGAAGAGTGAGAGTGGTCTGAAGACATGGAGCCTACCAGGCCGGATGTACTACAAAACCAAGAAACCATTACTTCCTTTCATCTCACCCCCCCACCCCCCGTCTTCTTTTGACCCCCCCTCCATCCCCTCTCTCCTTCCCCCGGCCAGTCAGTCTATTAGCCTCCCTCTCTCTACCCTCTTCTGTTCATCAGTGACTCTAGCACTGACAGCTGCCGCTGTAATGGATGCCATTTGACAGTGAATAAGCCAATTAGGATGGCAGTGATTTAATTGGGGCCCGCGTGCTTTGACTAAATCCACAAATGAGTCAATTAGGAGGGGGGAGCCAGGGTGCAAAGGGGCTGGGGGCGGGACGCAGGCGTTAATCTGGAACATGGATTTTTTTACTTGTCCACACACTCACATTGACCCACACAGAGATGACGGAGCAAATGGCAAACACCCACATACATAGGAAAATCCAAACCATTTGTATCCCTTCATCAGTTCATTCTGACATGCATACACACTCATACAAAACAAAAGGGGTCTGGCTTGGCTAACTTGATTATAGGCCGGGCTGGGAATTGGCGGCAGTGATGCAGTAATCAGAAGACAAACAGCTGGATCTGGTTCAGACATTGTGCCTGGGAAATTACAGAACATCAAAGCCCTCTCAATAAGGCTTCCAGAGCCATAGGTCAAGTACACACACACACACCCCCACCCACACACACATGCATGCACACAAACACACAGAAATCAGTAATAGGGGATCAAATCGGATCACTTGGATTGAAGTTTGAAAGAGTACACACTTTTGGCATTGTTGCTTGCTCCCTCTCTCTCTCCCCACATGTGTCTGATTTTATAACAGAAAATATCAAGCTTTAAGCAATCCCAAAGGCATTGTTTTTTACCTTCTTGCATAACATAGCCAGCTGTTTTGACAGAGAGTTGGATGGCTCTAGCTGAAAGGGAACTATTGCTGTATAATTGTCTTCTCATAGATATTTGAAAATGTTTAGTGAAGACCTGTAAACCCTTGATAGCACATAGACAACCCAATATTTAGCAGTTAGCACACAGAAACACAAACCTGTAAGGAAAATTAAAAACTAAAATCAAGTGAACTGCATTGCGGGTTACTCGCTAGATGTGACCTTGGACAGCGCACCGCGCGTTCGCACTGTAATCTGCGACTTTATTTCAGAACCATGGACAGCGCACCCTGAGAGAAAAACGCGCCACTTGCTCTGCTAAACGGCAGCAAAGAAAGCGACAGCCATCCCAATCTATAGCTCTACAATGGCACTGGCGGCTAAATGTCTCAATTGCTAACGCTCACTTTATGCCATACCACTTACTTTTCTCTGAAGAAGTGAAAGGAAATAGAAAAAAACATCAGCATCATGCAGATTTACAACCAAATAGCCAACTGCAAGCTTTGTTCTAAATGCATACCTGAGCAAAGTATATATAGATAAAAGCCAGATCCCATCAATCTATATAGGCCGTGTTTGTTTTTTATTCAGCTCTCTGAACAGATTGTAGTTGCCTGTAGAATTTGCTCACTCCAGTTTACCTCAAAAGTGGTTATTAGATTACATACAAGCAGTGTCAGCAGTTAATCATGCGTGAACAAGCCTAGTGTAACCTTATCAACTCAAACCTGTGAGGGCCCTCTGTCACACACAAACACACACACACACACACACACACACACACTGATTCTCTCTTTCTCCCTCTTTCGTACTCTGTCTCTCACACTCAAAACGCACGCGCGCATGGCACCATTACCTACCCCAGCGTTGTCATGGTGACAATAGTGTACCAGAAGGCGGCGGGGATGCTGGTGAACTTGCTGGAGGTGGAGCCCTTCTCGGCGTAGAACATGACGGTTGCGAAGATGATGATGGCCATAGTGAGGGAGAAGAGGAGGAAGCCCAGCTCCGAGGCGCAGCTCTTCAGTGTATAGCCCAGGATGCGCAGGCCTGCAGAATGGCGGGAGAACTTGAAAATTCGAAAGACTCGAAATACCCGAAGGGTGACAAAGGCTCCGCTCACGTCCTCGTTGTCTGTCATGACCAGGCCAATGTAGTAGGGCATGATGGCCACCACGTCGATGACACTCATGACGCTCTTGATGAACTTCCATCGACTGGGCGCAGCCATTAGACGCAACAGGTACTCCACGGTGAAAATCATGACGCAAGCCGTGTCAAGGCAGAAGAAGGCCAGTGCGTAACGCTCCCCGCATGACAGCTCCTTCACTCGGTTTGGTGCGGTCCCACACGGCACTGTCTCCACCACGTTGGCCATCACAGAAACGGCTATGAAGAATCCGGTGACATAGTAAAATACTAACGCCATGGTACTGGTGTGAGGGTTCTCAAAGGCCCGCCACATAGTCTCCCTGAACGACATGTCTGGTGGTGCCATATCGTTATTGGTGTCATCCTCTGCGTCGTCCGCAATCCGTTCCTGGTTCTCCCTTCGGCGGTCCTTGTATTCTTCATAGCAACAGTCCCCAATGATCTCTGGTATGATCCCAAAGAACGCCAACTCCTCGTCATAGGCTGATATGCACTCGTGGCGTGGGTAGTGCAGTTTTCCAGTGCGGTAAAAATTAAGGATATGCCTGAATATGTCAGGGTCGCGGTCAAAAAAATATTCGTTACTTTCCTCGTGGTAAAAGAAATCGCGCTCTGTGCTTCCCAGTAGAGTGTCAGGGTAGCGTTCCAAAGTATTCCTCCAAGTCTGAAACTTTGAGCCACTTACGTTAAGCACGATGAGGCCATCTTGTGCTCTCTGTTTATCCTTTGGGGGATTCGGCATCGGCGCACTTGCTACTGGCATCCATCCTATAGCCGCCGCGCGGGCAAAGGGTAGCCAAGCTGCCACTCCCGCTGCCATGGTGACCCGTTAGATGGAACCTGGTGCCACTTGGGAGCTCGTTTATCTTATCACAGAACCACGCTTGACCGAGAAGACATCTAGAGAAACAACCAAAAACCTTAGAATTATCTTCTTATGAAGTAACACAAAGCCTCAAATAGTGAGTAGCCTACAGAAAAGAAAACTGAGCTCAATTTAACTGCAATGCTTCGAGACAAAAGCATAGGTCAATAAGTAGGCTACTTTTCGTTGTCTTTTCAAGGCTTCCATTGTTCTGAATACCTACACCATTGCCAAAAAAACTAAAACGGAACGCCCATTGAATAAAATACCATATCCTAAACCAGTCTAATAATAATACTAAAAATAAAAAAAATAGAAGGCCTATTAATAATAATATGGACTACATTAACAGGACCAATAAATCAAATTAGCCATGCCTACATTTTATAAATAGGCCTAGGTCTAAGCGTAAAATTACAGCTACATTGTTCTACAGCATATGTAAAACTGATTCTAGAAAACTACTTACCTCAACGTAAAAATAACTGGACGAAAAAAAAATGTGTTGTATCTTTTCCAAGCAAAAATCTTCTTTGCAACCTTCCGAATTTTATCCAAAACAATATCACTTATGCTGGGGTGACAATGTAACAGCAACAAGTTCAGAACATTGGTAATTCCGAGCTCCAATCACAGGCACAGACTTCAGTCATGTTAACATATACAATTGCATGCTCCCTCTGAAACTGATGGACCAGCCAGCTATCTCGTTCACACCGTAACAATCCTCTATTTGAAGCTTCAGTTCGAAATGAAAAGCGCCGCTGTGAAACCTTTTTCCTCCGTAGAGATCAAATCTTCCCCGGGTTTCCGCGTCCCGAAGGCTGAAAACACACCGCGATGTATCCACTAGTCGCCAATGCACCCTAGAACGCAATTAAATCAAACCAGTTTTTGACCAAAAAAAGCTACATAGAGCAGACAAAATTACCTGAATTCGCAAAATCGTCAATTGACGGCAACAAATTGCTTTGTGTAAAAGTTGTCTCTGCTTTCTCTCCCCTCATCCCTCGGCCACACTCGGTGCCTGCTGGAGAGCTGTGCAGCTGTACCGAAGACCCAAGTTTTTCTCCTGTTCATGGCGCGTCGCGGTATGTCACGTGCTTAGGGCATCAGTTAGCATCAATACCTTAAAATGAGTAGTGCCTTGTAAACTCAGCTAATGTGCCTAAAATGTGTGCCAAAGTAGTCTAGCACGGGAAACCTATATTGTTATGAATACAGTTTAAATGTAAGAGTCCTAATGACTGTTAACCACACTGAGCCACTCACTTCAATAGCGCATCTGCAGCATGCTATGTTCAAGTTAAGATAAAAAAATAATAATAATTACGGTTTGCTTCCTGCTCAAACTGAGTTTGCTAGATTGGTTGATTAGAAAGTAATGAGGTAATGACCAAGAGCTTTCAAATGATTACGCACCGCTAGGTGGAGACAGTTTTCTGTGAGCACAACCCCGTAGCTTTAAGTAGGTGGTTTTCGCGTTGGCAGGACTGCATGGCCAAAACCTAAACCATGCCTTTTTTATTTTAGGTGGGTTTTTGACCTTGGTGGTAACTACGTTTTGATGGAGAACATTCTACATTTGGGTGATCCCTTCCCATCCCCTTTGATTTCCAAGCAAACCTCAAGGTATTTCTCACACTGTGTACGGCCCCATTTTTCAAGCGATTTAAAGAAGTGGTTGCAAAGTAGTTGTGCGCTGCCGTTCAAAAACCGTGCGTAACTCTGTGTCAAAATCTGGAACACATTCCGTGCATGTTTTGATGTCAGACTAAGTTAAAGAGAGACAGGTTTTAAGAAGGTCAATGAATAGAAATCGCAAAGCAAGAAATATCAGCACCTGGGACAGCGACACTACTCTATATGCCATTGATTGCAAAATACGATAAATGAGTTCGGAAACGAGCACAGTTCTATTTTCAAATTATGTATTCAGTTTTCAGAATATGTAAAATATTTGTCATACCTAATATATCTGAATATAGCCTTTTGAAGACGCTTGTTAAGGCTGTAGGCCCAATTCAAATGAAGAGCACTGCAGATACATGGTCTCTCATTGCTCTATTGAGAGTGTTGAAACTTGCGAGAACTTTCCTGATCTTCAAACCACACCCTGACGGACATCAAATCCCAACTATAACGGTTACAGCGAGTGCACAGGTGGTAAGTGGCTACCAGCGTCAAGCGTGCCATATTGCGCCTCTATCACCATCTCACCCTCTCATTCCGTGCGACTTCAGGCGACCGTCTCCATGGTTACCGGCGCAAAGCTATTTTCGACCCGGTGCTCTGCCCGGGTGTCTGTTGAGCTGTCTGTGACTCTGTGCAATGTCAACAGAGCCATAGATAATGCAAAGTGTCTGGAAGCTACAGTGTGGCTCTGGTCTACTGATCACCTGTGGCCTTTACTCAAATTTTTTTTCAGATAGTTCTGCATAGGAATAGCCCTCACACAAAACCATCCTTTACATTCAATGACTGTCCAAGCAGTGCTGTTAACGGCTGGCCTGTGGGAGAAAGCTTTTGGGGACAACTGTCCCCGTGGGGACCAACTGACTGGCTGGTTTACTGGCTGGCTGACAGATAGAATGGATGATGCAGAGTAAAGTAAGGCATCAGTGCTGCTTACTTCCCATCACAGAGATAAACCATTAGCGGTTGGTCGTCCTTAATGTTCGCTGGTTATTGTCCTAGAGAGGATTATTTCTTTGACAGAGAAGCGCCGTTTCATCTTGTTGTAACGGGCCAATAAGAGCATCGACCCCCATCCATCTTGACACAGATTTTCCGAGAGGCCCTCTCGATCCGTTCGTTCTTTTCCGACCCTTGTCCTCCAAAAGTCTTCACAACACCGGCCGTTTCATTCACGGCGCTCATGCCACGTCCTCGTCATACAAGTGCCTGGCCGCGATGGTGAGTGGGCGTAACGAGGAGGCATGGAACGGGAAAGGCACTACAGAGATTAGAGCTCCGGAGAAGTATAAATCAAACAGCAGACACGTCTTCATGGTTACTTCATGCCTGTAATAGCGCCATAACTCACTGCTGACACGACTGGCACTCTGAGGGAAATGCCTAGCTGCTGCGTACGTCCATCACGTCGACGCCTCAGTGCCTCGGGGTTATTGGCTTTCAGGGGCAGTGTGCCGCGCCTCGAGCTGGAGGGAGACTTTCTCATTGTGTTTGTTGCTTTTCTTTTTGTTGTGACTTGATTAGAATAAAGCAGCAATGTTAGGTTCACTAAATATTTAAAGGACATCCGTGTTTTTTGTGTTTTTTTTTTTGGGTGAACCATGCAATGCATTCTGGGTATCAGCGTCCCTGAGGGAACAATATGCAAGACAATCTTGCAGCAGTTTGACTGTTTTGGATATTTGAATAAAAGGGCATAAGTCCCAGCATCTGTTTTTATGTCCAAAGAAAGAGTTCAATGCACCACAACAAAGCCGGTTCATGCCCAATACACTCCCCTATAAAACACAATGATGCTGAAGTCTGATGGAGATTTCCCGAGGCCGAGCAGTTTTTTAAAAGCATATCGAGATCCAGGAAATTGCTTACACCACAGAAGGCCAACGAGGAAACACTGGCCCAGTGACTCTCGAGGGCCGGCGCCATTTCCACACTGCCAGTAAATATTCTTTTTTAATTAGCAATGTCGATTCCAGCCCCGCTGTGGCCCTTCACCCTCTCTGAGGCCTGATGGGACATAATGGCGTGGAAAGTTCACTGTGGGTTTATTAAACATCCAGTTGAGTTTTGCTAATGGTGCGCACATTATGGCAGATGGAGGGATAATAAAGGGAATGACATGTTTGGCAGCGTGCGGCAGAGGAGAGGTTGGCGGAATGGGAGCACTGCCTGGAGAAAGGGGAGGCTGGACATCAGCCCTTTGGATGGGCCAGGGTACTGCAAAGACCTCCCTAACAAGACTTATGGTTGGATAGGGCAGGAATATATTAGTCAACAGGGTAGAAATATCCTGCAGCCCACACCTAACCTTTTCCACTAACAATTATACCCAACCAAAAATGGTAATTCAAACTAATTTGTTAATTTACAGCCTTTTAAGGGTAATAAAACATTCATAGAATATTTATGTCCAGGCTGTTCAAGGATCAAAGCATTACATGGGGAAAACCCACAAGGACACAGGAAACATTTGACATGCCGTCATTTTTATATGTCAAAATTATGACACGGGTGTCGGTCGACACCTAAATAACCACCTTTCAGGTCTTTGAAGGAAACACATGTTTTTTATTTATCACCAAAGGTCATGTCTGGATTACTAATGGCAGGATATGAATTACACTCCACAAATACGTGAGATCAAAACTACAACAAATTAGATGTAAATAATGACGGACGTCTTAATCCCCCCCACCACCTCCCTCCCTCCCCCATGAAAGGGACTCCCGTCACAGAAGATTAGGCTGCGCTACAATTAGCCGCGTGTGCGGGCCTCTGTGCAGCACTGTGATTAGGAACCAGTGATGCCTCAGTGGTGGGGAGAGCAGAGATTCCATTAGTTACTCACGGCCCTCTCCTCCTCCCTGTCGTCACCGGCTCACCATGCCAACGGTAACACATCCAGACACACGCACATAATGAGAGAGAGAGAGAGAGAGAGAGAGAGAGAGAGAGAGAGAGAGAGAGAGAGAGAGAGAGAGAGGGCGGGGCGGTTGTAGGTGGGAAGGCTAGCAGTGTTTTCCGAGAAGAACCGTCCAAGATGGAGAAGTGTGAAAGTCGGAGGACCGCGATCGATGACTAGTGGTGCCTTGGTGGGTAGGACTGCCACTACCAGTGTGCCCCTGGGCAAGGCACTTAACCCTACATTGCTCCCTGTTGATGCAGTCACCTCTCCGTCTTTGTTATAGGCAAAGCTTTATTCGCCCGCAATCAACACCAAGTCACAGAAGCAGCCCGGAACGGTGGTGTGGGGGGGGGGCTCACTGCACCGCATACTGAGCGTCCAGGATGTGGGGCCTCTTTCCAGGGTGGCACCGGACACTCGCTGTTCCACGGCCATCTGCCCACGCCGCGTACTTCCACCCCTCAGTCGGCGTCGCCCACACCGGCAGTCAGCCAGCGCAACTGTTGCCTCCCTCTCGCTCCCCTTCAGACTTGCTCTCCCCGTGCTCCTCTGAGTCACTCCTGCCTCCTCGTTCTTGGGTTTTTACCCTCTCCCCCATCTCTTCCCCATCCATCCAACCACAGGGACTTTCAGACATACCTTGAGGAGAGGAGAGTAATGATTATGCAGAGCATGCTACGGTGATACTAGGGTCTGGGTTTATCTCTGAGTGTGTGTGTGTGTGTGTGTGTGTGTGTGTGTGTGTGTGTCTGGAAGGGAGAGCGTGAGGTCTGGGGACGTGGGTGCGGCTGCCATGGCGTTTTGGGCTGCGTGCCCGGGTACACAAGAGCTTCTCTTCCTGTCACATTTTGACAGCCTCCCTGCGGACCCTCGTTCCTGTAACCCCCCCCCCCCCTTTCAGCCAAAAAGCGTCTCTCTCACTTCCTTTCTGTGCCTCTGCCCTTTACGTTCCCTCTGTTCACCCCTCTCTCTCTCTCTCTCTCTCTCTCTCTCTCTCTCTCTCTCTCTCTCGGTCCTTCTCTTCCCTTAGACAGAGTGTCTTTATGCTGTTCTTTCTGCATGGCAGGAAGAGGGTCTTCCAGCAGCGAGCAGAGAGAGTGAGGGATGGGCACAGGGCTGGGGAGGGAGGAGTGTGTATGAAAGGCTGCAGCTGGCTGGAGGGAGGGGGCAGCCCGAAAATAGCCGCAGATCAGCTCCTCTTGAGATGAAAGGGAGAGAGAGAGAGAGAGAGAGCGAGAGAGAGAGATAAAGGGGGAGTTGTAGTCAAAATGGTTATGATATTATGATGGATATTATGAATAAAATAATCCTCCTGTTACCACATTTTAAACCACATTCTCCACTCTATTCTCCTATGACCTCAGGTATGTGGAGGATAATGCATCCTATCCTGAAGTGTGTAAATGATTCAGCGATGTGACCAGGAACTTTGATGATCATGAGGAAAATGTAGACAATGTCACGCCTGTCAAATATAATATATTGTGTCTGCCTCTGTTCTGTTCTGTTTGTCTTCTGGGGTTTACATCCCCTTTGTATATGTACATACTCAGAGATAATATTCTCAGCAATACTATGAATACAACAACAACTGTCTCTTGAAATGGCTAAAGCTGTCTGCCAGAAAGATGGAGAGAGGAGGAAAGAATGAGGTACTTTAAGGAACGGTTTGGGAGACATTCAGAAAGATGAAGCGATAGAGTTGTCTGTGTAAATGTGTGTGTGTGTGTGTGTGTGTGTGTGTGTGTGTGTGTGTGTGTGTGTGAGAGAGAGAGAGAGAGAGAGTGAGCAAGAGATAAAGCATAAAGGATTGAAATTGAAATTGAGAGAGAGAGAGAAAGAGAGAGAGAAAGAGAGAGAGAGAAAGAGATAAAGAGAGAATTGAATCTACAGAGCCGAACGATACAGTGTACTCACCCAGCATAGGGAGAGAAAATAAGTAGTGCCAAAAGAAAGAGTGAGGACAAGACAGAGAGAGAGGGAAAGAGAGAGAGAGAGAGAGAGAGAGAGAGGTGTAGAGAGGGAGCAAGAGAGAGAGAGAGGGGGAGAGAGAGAGAGAGAGAGAGAGAGAGAGAGACTTCCCTCTGTGACAGGCATGCACTGATGGTAATCACGACTCGCTGGCGCTGCCTGTGACAACCTGCATGGCTGGACGAGGTGATTGGCTGAGGCGGTGTCCTAGGAGATCGACGGGACGTGGCTGCCACCGTCCAGACAGAGGATGCTGGGATAGCAATAGCTCCGCCCACCTGCTGCCACCTCCGGCCCCCAGTCCATTGGTGCCATCTGTTCTGGCCCCTTCCAGTCAGGTCACACACACACACACACACACACACACCCACACACACACACACACACACACCCATACACTCACACATGAACACACTCACATCTACACATGCACACGGAGGCACAAACACTCATCCACACACTAAAGAGGCTGAAACACACACATACACATACAGACACACATATTAACAAACACACACACACACACACACACACACACATACAAACACACAAGCAAACACACTCACACGTACTGACACAGACATACAAACGAACACTAACAACATGCTGACAGGTTGAAGAACAATTAATCTAAAGCAATTACCCAATGACTGAACACTCAGTACATTTTGATAAAAAAAATATCACACTTCAAATGAACATCCCGATTAATGATTCAGAAGGCCGTGTTTCTCTCCTTGTTAAATATGGCTTTGACAGATCCCTAAGTTCTGCTGCATCGCCACGAGAGCGGAGCTGGGTGTGCTGAGAACTCATAGTGTGTCGTCCTTCATCTTGCTGGACTGAAAAGTTTGAGAGCTCTCGACCTTTCAGCTCGCCTCATAAGCTTCACCTTGGGGTTACTCTCAAGAGGCTATTCAGCTTCCACTCCAATATGCATAAGAGAACATCAGGAGATAGGAGGCAAGAAAGCAAGGAAAGCTTCTGTGGTGTTGGGATTCCACCGTGTCATGCACTACCATCATACGCTGCCTAGCACACCCCCTTGCACTCGTATCTTCCACCTTCTCACCATGTTTGTGTGTGAATGTGTGTGTGTGTGTGTGTGTGTGTGTGTGTTGTGTGTGTATAGACAGCACCACAACACACTTTTCTTTGTGTGTGTGTGTGTGTGTGGTGTGTGTGTGTGTGTGTGTGTGTGTGTGTGTTTAGACCACGCACCATGACACACTTTTCTTTGTTTGTGTGTGTGTGTGTGTGTGTGTGTTTATGTTTATATATAGAACACACCACATGACACACTTCTCTTTGTTTGTGTGTGTGTTTAGACCACGCAACATGACACACGTTTCTTTGTGCATGCGTGTGTGCTTGTGTTTATATATAGACCGCACCTCATGACACATCTTTTTTTGTGTGTGTGTGTGGGTGTGTGTGTGTGTGTGTGTGTGCGTGCGTGTGTGCGTGCGTGCGTGTGTGTGTGTGTGTGTGTGTGTG